>JACXGI010005726.1:0-45401 GCA_016801175.1 Esox masquinongy
GGTGGAGGAAGTGTTGTGTGCCTGTGTGCGCCACATAATGAAAGGTTGAACTTTGCAGTCACCGGGCTGGCATACCAAAATCAACTCACCGGTGGAAGAGGCAAGTGGTAGTGGGGGTGGGGGGGGGTGGGGGTGGGGGGGCGATGAGTGAAGGATGGCGATGAGGGCAGAGCGGAACAAAAGGGGGACCGACAGAGTTACTGGGGTGGCGAGGGTGAGGGAGAGAGAAGAAATGGGAGAGGGATGAGGCAGAGGTTGGGAGAGAGGGACCAAAAGAGTGGGGGAGGAGAGCGAGCTGGCAGAAGGAGAAGGGAGAGAGGGATCAGGTATGAGGTGCAAGCAGAGAGGGCCAGGTACGAGGAGGGAGGGAGTGAGAGAGGGACCAGGCGGGAGGAGGAAGAGAGAGAGAGAGTAACCAGGGAGGAGGAGGGAGGGAGAGAGAGAGGAACCAGGCAGGAGGAGGAAGGAAGAGAGAGAGGGACCAAGGCACGAGGAGGGAGGGAGAGAGCAAGCACGTTGTAGCCACAGGGGCTGAGTGACAGAAATTAATAATTAGTGACAATGATTGACAGCGCTCCCTCCATCTGCGGCTCTCCGCTGCCTCGCTGGCGCTTGGCTCCTCTGGCGACCGGCGGGCACAATGAGCTCCAGAGGGATTCTGGGAGAATCACTTGATTGACAACTGCCTCCTGGAGAGACAGGGACAGGGAGCGTTGAGGGGCGGCTAGTAAGGGGGAGGAGGTGGAGGTTGGAGGGTACGGTGGGCGGGGGCAACGTGGGGGGGTGTGCTTCGGAAGAGGTAGAGACGGTGGTCAGAGGTGGGGATGGGACTGGGGACATCATCATCCCCACGCAACCGTCCCTCTGCCACCCTGGAGAATTATGCAAAGCAAACAAATTTACCGCAGAGAGAATGCCAAATAAACGATAGAAAATGAGAAGTGTTCAAGGCCCTGGATTCTGCGGTAAAGGGGGGGGGGGTAGCTAGCCCTCTAAAAAGCCATCAGCTGTGATGATTTGTCAGCCTTCTCATTCAGTCTCATTCCTTTCTCAACCTGAAGTGATGGGCTCTTCTCTCCCAGCTGTCTGGCTTTGTCTGTCAAAGCTGACACCACATAGCGGGGGGAAAACTAGTGATTTCGTAGCACGCCTTGACAAATAGCTTAACGTTCAACGACACAGTGAAAGAACTAAAAGAATCAACCAGTACGTCTAAACAAAAGAGCTTTCTCCTTCCTGAGTGTTCTGATCTCTCTTTTTCTCTTCTTCCTCTCTCTTTCTCTATCTCTCTGTGTAACCCCCCCCTTCTCTATCTGCCCAGCGGACAGACCCATTTCTCCCATGCCAGGCCAGCTTTAGCCCACATTGACATGGCCCTGGCTAATACGCTTCAGCACGGAATAGGGCTTCGCGGCGGTCTCCAAGGCTCACAGCTACAACGATGTAACAAAGTACCGCCGTATACCTCAGGGGCACAGGGGAGGATGGAGCAAAGGAAAACCCAGCTGGGAATGCTTCCTATAACAAGACATTATTGATTTCCCTCCCAAAAACAGCCTTGTTTTCAGTGTTTCTTCTGCGGCGGACTGGGAGTTTCCTGGGTCATGGACCTGGATGTGAGCGCTGTAAGTTTTCTTCTTTATCACTGCTAGGCACCACTATTGTCTCCCGAACAAACAAATGCTGAAATGGATTTGAAAAGGACATTCCGTGGGGGGATACGGATGCTGTAAGACATATTTGATAAAAGAGTGTATCTACCGGGGCATGTGGTGAGGATCATTTTGTTCCGGAGGAATGTGTGTGTGTAAGAGCGTATCTAGAAATGCCACGGGATAGGACAGTCTAAGGAGTCACCTGGAGGCCTTTTCTGAACGAAAAGGCCGTGATGCAGGCTGTGATGCAGCCCTACTGGTTGTCTTCTTCACCTCTGACCCTTGACCCTGAACAGCCCCTCCCACCTCACTAGCTGGGAACACAACTTTCGTTCTTTTCATTCCGTGTTAACATGCACACAAACAAACAAACACACAAGATGGCCAGACATACAAGCCCCCCCCATCCCAATAAACAGACGCGGGGGCACACGTGGATTTGTTGACTTGACAGCTGGTTACTGCGGGGCACAGCAGGTGGGGTTTGTGTGGCCCCCAGAGGCCCCTGACTCATGGGGAGAGAGGTGTGTTCTGGGGCCTGGACTGACTAGCCTGCAGTTGACTTCACCTCCACTACACTGATTGATTGGAATAGGCCTGGACACACAGACTCCCATCGCCTTCGGTCACCCGGCCGTTCCCACCTCCAACCATTTCCCGTTATTTCTGGCTCTCTTTCTCTCGATCACTGTCAGATGCTTGTAATTCTTACTTCCAGTGTCTTCAAATCTCAAACTCTTGAAAAAGTTGACTGACTTACAGGTGATTCAGAGAAGAATAAGAAGTTGTGGAGATTGTGGAGGATGAATAAAATAGTGGCGGGGAAATGTAAGCTTCATCGTGAGGTAAGTCTGGAAGTGTCGTGTTAAGCTTGATTTTTAGTGATGGCGTGGGTCACTGATAGTGCAAGATGTCAAATGTAGTTCTACCTTTTAGTCTGGGTCAGGAACTGTTCGAAAAGTTGTCTGTAGAAGATAATACAGTTGAACCAAAATCTCATTTTTTTCACTGACTCATTAATGACTCACACTGATTGATTTTGTAGCTACAGATTATGGCACAACCCTGATCATAATGAAAATGTCTCATTCAATCTCTACAAACGGTACACTGCTCTCCCGTTTTCCTGTCTGTCTTTCTCTCACGTTTACCCTTTATTTCCCTGCCTTTACTTAATCTCTTCATTTTTCCATTTCTTCCTCTAACTCTCTCTCCCTCGTTGACTTGCACTCCTTTTCTCAAACTCTCCTGCTCTTGCCCCCACCGGAACAAGCCTGTTCTTGGTGGTTGTCGGCCAGCGTTCAGAGCCCATGGCCCCGGCGCGTGGTTGAAAGGCACCGCGCCACACACCTGGCCCCTGCCGGCTGCCTCTTTGGTCTGCGTCACCTTTTGTCAGCGCCATGTTAATGAAGCCTCCCGTCGGCGACCACACTCCACACACTGGGGCGCCTTTTAATGAGCCCGGCATTTGATCACAGTAGACGGCCGGCTCGATCCGGCTCGGCCGCGTCGTTTCATTCCCATCCGCCACTTTGTATGCGTGTTCCCGAGGAGCCTGGGACGATGATGGGGAGGGTGAAGGGGAGGTGGGGGAGGCTGGAGGGAGGGGGAGCACAAGAGCTGGTCAGCTGATAAGAGATTGTTTATTGTATTTATTATATAAAGGGAGGTTTCTCATCTATTTTTTCTTTCTCTAGTTTTTTTTTTAGGGTTTTTTTGTTGTTGTATTCCGACCAAGTGAGACGTGGATCGTAGCTTTCCCTTTTCAGGCCGAAAGATGAAAGGGCCCCCGCGCAGGGCTTCCAACAAAAGTGCCAGCGATCACAAACAAACCTTCAAATGAAGCACATCAAAGCCGCTGCCCCAATTGTTAGCCTCTCGTATCCGTGGAAAATTGGCTCATTAAGGGCAAAAAATGACATTGTTTACATTAGCCGGGGCTGTGATTAGATCCTGCCATGTTTGTTGTGTTGTCCGCCTTCAACCCTGCTGCCTCTTACCAACAGACCACTTCAGCCCTGACGCCGCACAATCGCTCCTTTGAAGGCTTTCTTTCTCGGGCGCAAAATAAAGAGTGGGACGACTAACACACAACAATCACCGCTGCAAACACACACACTAACGGACTAGATAGTCGGGGCTTTATCTCCTCCTAGTTGGTATCTTTCTCTCTTTTTAAAACTAATTAGCCTGCCCGTGGAACGAAGCAATTGGAGAGGACAGTTGGGTCGGTGATGAGTCTGTTTGTGGCGTAATTCCCCTGATAAAGAGCATGGTGTTGTCGAGTGAAATAAAAAAGCAGAGAAAAGCTTGACAATGAAAGGGACCCGGGCTCTTTTAATGCCAACAGGCACCGTCTCATTCTCGTCAATGGAAATATCACCTTATGTGGTTTACTGAGCCAATTGTAGTGGCGATGATTTCTAATCGCTGCTCCATGTGTTTTGGACAGGCCGGCGTTGCGTTGTGTCATGAATTTTATGCTGCGTAAGAGCCCTTCTCTAATCATTCATCTCTGGCTCTTTTCCACATTTTTTTCTGAAGCTTTGCAGCACACGGTTGGATGGTGCACAGCTGGATTCAATGAAGATATATTCATAGCAGACTATTCCTGATCAGTTTTGAGCTACTTTACCCTGAACAAATAAGTGATCATTTGGAACTCAGAATTCAAGAAGTGTACATACAGCCCTGGGAAAAATTAAGAGACCACTGTAAATTGAACACTTCTGTTCCTCACTCAAAACTTTCCTTTTCAACTTTTTTGGAAAGGAAAGAAAAAGGTGCAGTGGTCTCTTAATTTTTTCCGGAGCTGTAACGTAAGTAAATAAAGGTAATGAGGAAGGCATGTATGTATTTTTCCCATGGTGGGAAAAATAAATGAAACGTTGTGTTACACTGGTTGTGTTTGTGCTTCTTCAAAACAAATGAACACACCCCAGTAAGGCTGGAGTTTCAGTGATGGACAGATGGTGGTGGAAAGGGGGTTGAACGAACTTAAAGATGGGGCGAGCGTCGCTGGCATCGTTGCATTGCTAACGTCAGCCACTGACCCTCGCCGGTGTTGGCCCTCACCTCTCCTTGTTCCCCAGGCCGCCTCACCTTTGCCCTCCGAGAGAGAAGCCTCTCCCCTCACAGACTGATGACCTCTCCCAAACATAATGATAACCACTGAGAGATGGGAACTGGCCCCCTGGCCCCCCAACGCCTGGCCCTAAGGTCAGGGCCACATTATTCTGACCGTTTCCTCCTGAACTCTGTGACTCGCCATTTACATATCCACTGTTTTTATCTCACCTACCTACCCTATGTCTCTCTCCCTCCCTTTCTCTCTTTCTGTCTTCTACCTTTATTCCTCTCTTTCCCCTCTCTCTTCTTCTCAGCATCTCACTTGTTATTTTGTTCTATACCTTTCTCACGGTCTGTTTCTCTCGCTCTTCCGTCCTTTCTCTTTGTCTTTTGCATTGTGGCTGTTGAGTCAAAGAAAGAAAACCTCTCTTATAATTACCATTTAGAATAGCACATAATCTCTGAAAGAGGGGGCAAGTAGTTTGCCCAGATGCCTATAGAACGGTTGAGCTGTTTGGTTTGTGTTTAGGTGCCCTTGGTGCGGTGAGGAGCGGAATCAGAATTTCCTTGACTTTTGACCGCCTCAGTCTCCAGGGGAGAGCTGGGAGGGAAAGAAGGGCACGCAATGACTTCCATTTGCCATTTAAGGACCTATATGGAAAATATAAATTGGTAGCAGCAGGAAGGAGAGGGGAGGAGAGACGATATTGACATTCTGGTGCCGCCGCCATTTAAATTTATGAGGTTGTGTTGTGTGTCTGCCCACACTTCTCCATTGGAATATTTAACAATGCAACGACAGGTGAAAGATGGATAAAGTTGTCTTTACTTTAACTTGAACTATGTTTCACTTTTGTTTCTCTTCTCGTGGTAGGGTGTTTCACAGTTGGATATTTTTGGTGTACATTTCTCCTGAGGATAACACTTTAATGGTAGTTGGAAATATGTATCTATGGATATAAAGACAATGGAAAAATTTCTTCAAGTTATTTTGCTCACTGGGTTAAAATTAGTATTACTGTAGCATTAAAGCAGGAGTGGTTTAAAATGTATTTTTAGAAATCATGATCTTAATGGGTTATTGTGCACACTATAGTTTGTTTTAGTATGTATATTATGTATAGTGGAAAGATCATGTTACAGGATACAGTCGTCATGTTGTAGGATACATCCACTTCAGCAGTTTAGGCAATACCCTCTACAATTATTGGTACCCTTTGTGGAATTTTGCAAAAAAAACAAACTTTGAAACCGTATTTCAAATTGATTCGAAAACATGCATGATGATTGTCAGCCCGAGAAATTCTTTTGAATCAAATCCAATAGTATTCTTAACTGATATATATTTTTAATTAAGAACTATAGTGTGGTAATCCATGGCTTTCTGTTTCACTGGGATATACACTGAAATAAAATGAGTGTCATAAATTGGTCAATGGCTATGAAAACATATCCTCAACCACTAGATTTTCCTGCTGGACATTATTCCAAGGCATTCAGTAAATTGGCATAACACTCTAAAGGGGGGTTTCCCTTTGTCATTATAGAGTGTTGTGCGTAGAATGATGAACAAAGTCAAAATAAATGATACATTTGACGAAATGTGGAGAAAGTGAGGGGGTCTGAATACTTTCCAAAGGCACTTTATATGTATGAGAACAAGCAGAAGAGTGAGTCTCCCAGTGGCACGGAGGAAGGATATCTCTTTCTCCCAGAGCCTCATCAGATATATGGTGTCACGTACCATATAACTCCATGCCACTACGACTTCTCTCAATGGAGGAATGATGATAGGAGTAGTTGAGGAGCTGGTGATGGGTGAAGGGTGGGTGGGGGGAGTAGAGGGGGGGCAGGCCCAGTGGGGATCTACATTAGGAGGAGTTGTGTCCTGCTCATGGGACAGGGGTCTGGTCCTTGACCTTATGGATAATAACTGTCACCGAGGTCAGTGCTTCAGTCCACATCCCCGGGCTGCTCTTATGGAGGACAGGGAGGAGGATGAAACCACATCGCTTCCTCTCTTTCTCTCTCCATCATACCATCTTTCTCCGAGTGCTCTCCACTGCTCATGTCACCGCTATCAGTTTAAATAGTGCATTATGCAAAGAGAAGATGATTTGGCTGGAGGGAGAATGATGGGGGAGAATTACGTGGGGGGGGGCAAGATAGATTTTTTTGTGGAATGTAAGGGGAGAGGGTTAGAGGGATGGAGGAGTTTGGGGTTAATATAACTGACATGGGAGTCCTTCATTCTATCTAAGCTAGCCTCCAAGACAGGTAACTCATTTAGTGGATCGACTCACCGAGATGGGCTGTGGAGGAGATCCTCACTTTGGTGTCTCTCTGAATATGAGCCAGAGGCGACAGAGGGCCTGGGGTCCCACTTTACCACGCTCAGAGGCCACATGAGAGCCGCAGCAATAAAGACGACTTAGGCAGTTGCAATATGGTTGTAGGAGAATTGTTGAAAAACAGATTTAGGGATTTGAAATTGAAAGTCAAGAATGATGA
The DNA here is from genome assembly GCA_016801175.1 of Esox masquinongy. NCBI lineage: Eukaryota > Metazoa > Chordata > Actinopteri > Esociformes > Esocidae > Esox > Esox masquinongy. The sequence continues at coordinate 7,236 of JACXGI010005726.1, forward strand.
TTTTCTTAAAATAAAAAAAACTCCAGGTTGACTTAGGAGAGTCATCCATATACAGTATGGTTATATCCTCTAGTTAAATGAATTTGGTTATACCTGACTCAAAGAAAAAGGTTATTGCTAAACAAAATTTGGGCAGGGACTGTTTCCTGATGTGCCACTATATATTGACACTGATACTGTATCTGAACAAAATATGTTCTTTACGTTCTTTTGATTTCCCTTTTATGCCACAATATTCTCCAAAACAATCAGCTTCTTAAAACGAGGATCACAATAAATATTTTTTAATAGTTATTAGACACGCTAACATTGCTTTAATGACAACATACATCTCAATGTGGCCAATACAACCTCAGAGTTAATTTGTTATGCTTTGTTTTATTTTATTATGTTTCCAACCTCACTTGAGCCAGGACCCAAAATGACTATTTAAAGCGGCAGATTGTGATTGTTTGACTTTGTCCGTCAAAAGTGGCCATTGATTAGCCCGGGGCATCCCCATGGGGTTAGTTAAATGGTCTCTGTGTATCGCTATCACAGAGGTTAACACAAAGAAAACTGTCTGCTGAAATGAAGGGCACTGACCCTAATATGGGACTCCTTAGTGCCCATTATAAGATGATAATTAGCCAGTGGTGATGATCGTGCCAACAGTCAGTTAGCTGTCATGCATTACCTATACATCACTCACATTTAGAATTTCCAAAATGAGCCAGAGATTTTGTGTGTGTGTGTGTGTGTGTGCGCGTGTGCGTGCGTGTGTGTATTTGCTTGTGTCTGTACGTCATTGTGTGCGAGAGGGAACGAGTCTAGGATAAGACTTTAAATGATAACGCTATAAATCATTTCTTCTCTCCCTTCTGATACCCCTTCCTGCATGATGCTCGTCTTCTTCGCGTGCGCGCTTCTCTGATGACTATTATAATTGTGTGCGCACGGGCGCAATTTCCCCAGAGGTCTCCCCAAATTAAAAGAATTCATCCCATCCCTCTCTTCCACCCCTCCCTACCATCAGCACCCTCACTCCCACACACTCCGTCCCCCCCCCGCTCCAGGGACCCCTGCTTATTTGAATGGAACTTTGTCTTTCTTTTTTTTTTGCATCTTTCCCAAGCTTGGTGTCACTAATGAATAAATAAAACACAAGCGTGCAGTGGATTGACTTTCACGCCCGGGTGCTCCGGCTTTGATGAGATCTCCTTTCCTTCCAGTCTAGCTGGTGAGGAGGAGAGAGGACTTTCCTATCCAGACTTGTCCTGTTGCTCTGGCTTTAGCAGATTGACGATGTCGAGGGCTTCAGTCTGTATAAACGGACAGGTCTCTAACTGTTGATGCTTTTTGGCTCTATTACCCTTTGACAAATTAATCCGATCAAAATGAGATCCACACGGGAACTCAAAAAGTGATTTAAAAAATCCTGAAGGTGTTTTTCCTCTCTAATCGAAATCACGAAAAAGAGTGGCCTTAGGTGGTTCAATGCCTCTGGTGCACGTATGCTGTCTCGTTGGTCGATTCTGACCCGCTGGTTTTTCAGCAAAAAAACTCTCCTTTCCCACTGTCTCCATCAACAAAACCTGTATGCCTCAAAAATGTGTTTTTCAAGTCATGAAAGAGGATGTAAGTTTCTAGTGGTTCATCAGTGGTTTATCTTTTAGAACATAAGTGGTGATGTTCACATTTTGAGACATCATTGGAGGACCTTTTCACTGGCACACACACGCTAGAGGTGAAAGCATATCTTGGGCAACAACCATTACGGAGCTCATGATGCTCGATGCAACCATGTCTAATATCTACTCCTGGTGGTGCTGAGCCAATTTTGCACCATCTGATGCTGGACCTTCGGAAGCTGTTGGTATGGCCTCACCAGGAGTCGAACACCTGGATGCAGTGACTCAGCTGTACTGCAGGGCAGTGACTTTGATCACTTCAGCACTCAAAGAGGCCCCCTATAGAGCAACTGTTTTTAAAGGCCTACGCCACTTCTGCAGATATATCGGATCATTTAAATTGATATACTTTCTATCAATTGATTACTGAAGAATATCACTGGATGAGGTAAAAATAAATTATGAGCTAACTTCAACTGTCAACAATGAACCAAGACTGATAATCAAAATCTTTGTTGCTAGCTTTAGAGTAAAAATCTAGCCATGTGCCAAACTGCCAAGAATGCTAACAGTGTGCTTTGCTGAGCTGCACTGAATAGGGCACAGGGATTGTGGCACTAATTAGCCCATAATGGCATCATAAATTATGGGCAAATCAAGACCGGTCATCGGGCAGACGTTTTAATGAAAAGTTGTAATGGGTCACCCTGCCTAAGGCGCCTGGGGGTCCTCATTCCTGCCACGGCCATCCATCACCCAGCCTGGTCCTGTAGCAACAGTTACTGGTCCTGTGTTAACTTTGTGATCCACCAGGCCAGAGAACATTAACAACACAGGCATAGAGCCTGGAAAGATGTGTGTGTTGGTATCTCTGGGTTATTTTGTTTAACACAAGAAGAAGATTGAACATTTTCTAATGTTATCTCCCAATATGTCCAATATTGTTAGGGTATCGTAACTGCTGTAATAAACGCCCCTTTGGATTAAAACTCTGACCCTTCAGACCCGAGCCTAATTATAGGACACAGCTGTGAATTACTGAGTGTTTTTCTTTCTTCTAAATTATCCATAGAGTATGAACGCTAGCCTGGTCCAACAACGGTTTGTGTTGTCCTGCCATGTTAATGACCATAAAGAAGGAGGTGGTAGGAACGAACAATACTTAAAACCAGGCTTCAAAAAATGCCAAACGTCTGGATGTAAGGCAAACACCAAAATGACTGTACACATGACAGGACACATCTTCCTGGAGAATATGATGTAATAATGGCCTCTGTTGTTCCCTCTGACTCTTCTCTCCCTCTGAGAATTCCTCGTTAAACCTGGTGTCACCGGCTTGAGTGAGTGGTGAGATCAAATCGTTTTGGGACTTATTGATGTTTCTTTTGTCCGCCCCCCCCGCGCAAAAACTCGATGGGTTCTAGCCGATCCTGCCAGACGTGCCGGTGAAAAGAATAATTAGCGGGACTGCTGTGATTTACGTCCTCTCCAGATAGGGCCACCCAAATGATCCGTCTCACCGTCGCTCTCATCAATCACCCGCAACCAGAGGGCACAGCGGGCACGCGGAGGGGGGCGCCACATGGCGCATGGGGTGGCACAGAAATGCTTTCGGGTGGGTGGGTGTGGGGAGGGGGGGTTGGGGAGTGTGTGTGTGTGTGTGTGTGCGCGCACGTGGATGAACGTGTGTGCGGATTAATACTTCTGTTTTTCTGTATGTGCAATTTGTGCGTGTACGCAAGCATGTGTGGCGGTGGGGAGCTAATGACAAACGACTCCTTTTATACACTGAAGACACGTGACTGATTGACAGACCACAGTGTTGTGCTCTGGGGAGGTTGGCAGCCGGCAGCACCGCCTAACATAAACGCTTTAGATTTCGTCCCGTTGTTGCATCAGCGAATACTCTGTTCAAGCCAGAGAGGACCTAGGGAAATGAATGGGCACTATGATGGTCCCTATCTAGCCTAAACTCGTTGAATCGCAAGCAAACAGGTGCTGTTTGTAAAGATATACTTTGAGCATGTTGTGCTTTATCGCATTGAGAGACAGAGAAGATAGCGGAGAGTTAGGCTCAAATAGCTGTGGGCTGGAGTCAAACCCATGCTTCAGTGGTACATGTGCAATTAACCAGCTGGCAAATATCACAGCCAGTCACAACGTTGTTGGGGATGTAATGCTGCGAAACACCATTATTTCACTGCTCCTGCAGACTTCAATTGTTTACGTGTTCTGCTAATAAAAGGCAAAAAAGAACCACACAATTCCCATGTGTAGCACCTTTAAACCGTTTGAAATAGCTTTTCAAGAGAGCGCGTTATGAACGCGATGAGAGGTCTCCCAAATTCAAGGGCCTAAAAAACACATGCCACCAGACACAGCCTACTTGCTCCCCTTTCACCTTAACTGAGCAGACTGGCCTACCTAGGAGCACAGGATCCTGTCTTCTCTCTCTGTAGCACCCATTAATGTAGGTTATATTATTAACAGCATGAAATATCACCCATTTGGGAAGATGAGAGGAGAATCGGGGGGACTGGCAGAATTAGCCCGGTTGTATAAGCAATTATTGGAGCAGGGTGTGTAGCTAAGCGCTCTAATAGGTATGTAGAGGAGGCCTTATTCAATTAAGGTAGTGGCTGCCGGAGCACGGGGAACAGAGAGCCTGTGACAGCGCCAGTGTCTTCTCCTTATGAAACAACCTATTTAAGCTAAATCAACTCCCACTTAAGAGCGGCGGTAATAAGCGCCGGTGCGATGCTCGCCGGCCCGCGGGGGCTCATCCGTCATGCTGTAATATGGAATCGGAATGAGTGATAACACCTATCTAGACCGCTACTCTCCTCGCTGTGAGCTGAGGGCTTACACGCAGGCTCACGCGCTTCAGAGGACTCGGACGAACCTCGCGCGTGTACACACAGCCAGCGGCAGCAGCTACGCAGGCGAATTTCCCGATGCCACCCGCACACGCACCGAGCTACAAACCGCCCCCCTCCACATGTGCATGTCGGGAAGGGGTGCGGTTCCATTGGTCGGCTTGAGATTCCACGCATGTTTGAATATATGCTGTGTATTGTGTGAGGTGAGTCTTAGAGTGGGTATCTGTATTTCTTTACACTCTTTATCTATCATTTAACCACATTCTGTGTGTGTGTATGTGTGTGTGTGTTCGCTGTAAATGTACTGTCAGAGTATTCTCGGCAGCTTCCAGTCAATTCGATGTATGTCCGAGTGCCCAGAATGACATAATATATTTTCAAACCTTCCACTTGGGGCGTTGATAAGTTGGTAGTGTTGGAGAGGGCTTAGAATTGTGACTATGACCCTGAGGGTAACGGTTTCAATCCCAATGCCTTTGTTTCTTTTTGTTTTAAATTACAGTGTGGGGCACGAAAAAATTTCAACAGAAATCAACTGCCCCCCCGTGTCAGATACTACTATTTTCCAGCTATGCTGACCACTACCTACTCACTGCTTCAGTATTTGTCGATATCATGTTTGTATGGAATATGTAAAGCTCGGTAGGAAACAAAGCATCTAGCTTTGCCTCAACTTTTCCTCCCGTGTGAAATCGAAGGATTTCAACTGAATTCAAACATCTCCATCTGATGTGAATTTCTTGATCTCTTGTTGGTACTGTATAAGGGTTTCTCTTTAACGCATGTGACTCTCTCGCCTTCTGAGTTGATTTCTTGATATCTTGTTGGGATTTTGAAAGTGTCTCTCCGTATGTACCGTGATATAGGTGTGACTCTCCTAGTGACGTCAAACAACCAATACCTGACTCTGATCAACTGTTGTGCCCGCCCATTTAATCCTGCACCCACAGTTATAGAGGACCATACTCTAATAGAGTTTATGTTTACCCTGATATCAACAAAAACACTACCTGCACAACTAATAGAAGCAAAATGAGCCAGTTAGTGTTGGACAATTACAATTGTATACAAACAGATAAATTAATAGATAAAAAAGGCAAACAACAACAAAACATCGAATATGGAAAAAAAAGCGAGAGATGATAAATGAACTCAATAAGTGGCACGTCTGGAATGTTTGATTCCGGTTCCATGGGCCCCCTCCTTCGTTCTTTCTTCTTGTTTGTTTTTCTCTTTCTCCATCCCCCATTCTCTCTCTCTCACAAACACACACACACACACATACACACACACACTCATGCACACACACTCACTCTCCTCATCACAGTGGTGTGTGCTCCGTAATGACTCCCACTGTGGCAGGGCTCCTTTAAGACTGGGGTTCCCCCCTCCCCTCCACCCCTTACATGCATTATTCATTCAAATCAAATGAGGGAACAACAGTAGCAGAAGACATGGTGCATGGCTCTTCCTACAAAGCTCCCTGAGGTGCCCCAGTCTGGTACCCATCCTTCCTCCCCCTCCCCCCGTCTCCCTGCACCCCCGTGGCAGATATTTCGGGGTGGACAGAGGCCGAGGAGGCCCTTCGCCCCCCACCATCTCCCCTGTTTTGTTGGCAGTGGCAGATCTGTGCTGACCTCTGTTGCCCTCCGTGTTCCTTCATTTATTCCTCAGCACAGGCCTGCTCAGATTTATTTAGGTAGATGTTAAGGTCTATCTATTTCTTTTCTGTGGAGCTGTGATAATTTCAGTAATCATTGCCATGCCATTAGTGTCAGAAAGGCAGTTTGAAAATGAATGTTACAATGTGTTAAAAGGGAGTCATGTATATACATAATATATATTTATATGCAGCACACAAAGGTTTAAAAGTTTGGGGTCACTTAGAAAGAAAAGTAAATTTTCAAATTGATCAGAAATACAGTATAGACATTGTTAATTTTGTAAATTACTATTATTGCAGGAAACATCAGATTTTTTATGGAATATCTACATAGGCGGACAGAGGCCCATTATCAGCAACCATCAGTCCTGTGTTTCAATGCACATTGTGTTTGCTAATCCAAGTTTATCATTTTAAAAGGCTAATTGATAATTAGAAAACTCTTTTGCAATTATGTTAGAATAGGTGAAAACTGTTGTGCTGATTAAAGAAGCAATGGCCTTCTTTAGATTGGCCTTCTTTAGACTGTTGAGTATCTGGAGCATCATCAATTGTGTGTTCCATTACAAGCTCAAAATGGCCAGAAACAAAGAACTTCTGAAACTCGTCAGCCTATTCTTGTTCTGAGAAATTAAGGAAACTGAAGATCTCATACAACACTGTGTACTACTCCCTTTACTGAACAGCAAAAACTGTCTCTAACCAGAATAGAAAGAGGAGTGGGAGGCCCCAGTGCACAACTGCACAAGAGGACAAATACATTAGAGTGTCTAGATTGAGGAACAGACGCTTCACAGATCCTCAACTGGTAACTTCATTAAATAGTACCTGCATAAAACCCGTCTCAACATCAACAGTGAAGAGGCCATTCTGGGATGCTGGCCTTCTAGGCAGAGTTGCAAAGAAAAAGTCACATCTTAGACTGGCCAATAATAAGAACATATTAAGATGGATAAAAGAACACAGCCACTGGACACAGGAACATTGGGAAAAGGGTTTTGGACAGACAAATTGAAGTTTGAGGTATCTGGATCATAAAGAAGAACATTTGTGAGACACAGACCAAATGAAAAGATGCTGGAGGAGTGCTTGACGCCATCGTCAAGGATGGTGGAGGCAATGTGATGGTCTGGGGGTGCTTTGGTGGTGGTAAAGTGGGAGATTTGTACAGGGTAAATGGGATCTTGAAGAAGCAAGGCTATCAATCCATTTTGCGATGCCAGGACAATGACCACCACCAAACTACGGAAGAACTATTTAGGGAAGAAGCAGTCAGCTATTATTTTGTCTATAATGTAGTGGCCAGCATAATCACTGTATCGCAATCCTATTGCGATGTTGTGGGAGCAGCTTGACCGTATGGTACATAAGAAGTGTCCATCAAGTCAATCCAACTTGTGGGAGGTGCTTCAGGAAACATGGGGTGAAATCTCTTCAGATTACCTCAACAAATTGCCAACTATAATGCCAAAGGTCTGCAAGGCTGTAATTGCTGCAAATTGAGGATTCTTTGATGACAGCCAAGTTTGATGGACACATTTATTAAAAATCATTATTTCAAGCCCTATATTTCCTATTAATTTTGCAATATTTCATATGTTGTCATGGAAAACAAGAACATTTCTAAGTGACCCCAAACATTTGAACTGTAGTTTATATACATATGTCTTAATGTTTGAGATTCAGTTTAGTTACGTTTTTTATTTCATTACAGTTTTAGTGTTAGGACCAGAAAGTGAATGGGAGGCTAGGAGCCATTAGTATACAGTGATCACAGAGCTAGCTATCAATCAATCAAATTTCAATCAAATTTATTTTATAAAGCACTTTTAACATCAGCAGTTGTCACAAAGTGGTTTTACAGACACTCAGCCTGAAACCCCAGAGAGCAAGCAACAACAATTCATTCACAGTGGCTTGGGAAATCTCCCTTGTAGGTTTCAAAATTAGGAAAAAGACCTAGAGAGGAACCAGACTATGAGAAATGGCCATTCCTCTTCTGGCTGTGCTGGGTCAAGATTATAAGAGTACATAACCTAATGGGCCAGGTCAATGTTTTTGCATGATCAGATAATGATTAATAAATGCAAGCTGGCTTTGACCAGAGTCCTAAAACAGAATCCAAGACCACAGCATAACCAGGTGGACAGTACTGGGACAGTCAGGTGGGGTGTGGACTGGGACAGTCAGGTGGGGTGTGGACTGGGACAGGACTGGGACAGTCAGGTGGGGTGTGGGCTGGGACAGGACTGGGACAGTCAGGTGGGGTGTGGGCTGGGACAGGACTGGGACAGTCAGGTGGGGTGTGGACTGTGACAGGACTGGGACAGTCAGGTGGGGTGTGGGCTGTGGCTGCAGGAGTCATCCGGCAGCAAAAAGTATGTTAGATTTGTCAGAAGACAGGCTATCCACACACACAAACTGATATCTTTCTCATTAATAGGATCTAAACCAGGCAAGAACGTGTCTGCATAGCCCAACATTGGTTTCCAATCTCTCCAAAAGAAGGGAGTGATCAATGGTGTCGATAGCAGCACTGAAGTCAAGAAGCAATAGAATGGATGCAAAACTTTTGTCTGATGCCATTAAAAGGTTATTTACCACCTTCAAGTGTGCAGTCTCACTGCTATGATGGGGTCTGAAGCTTTCCACAAGATTTTGGAGTGTCTCTGTAGGAATAGGTGCCCATTCAGCTAAAAGAGCATTTGTAAGGTCAGGCACTGATTTTGGACAAGAAAAGGTTTGCAATCGCCTTTCCAATTCATCCCAAAAGTGTTCAGTGGGGTTGAGGTCAGGGCTTTGTGAAGGTCACTGGTCCTCCACACCAACCTCTTCCAACCACGTCTTTATGGACCCCGCTTTGTGCACTGGGGCACAGTCCTGCTAGAACAGGAAAGGGCCTTCGCCAACCTGTTGCCCCAAAGTTGGAAGCACCCAGTTGTCTTAAATGTCTTTGTATCTGGTAGCACTAAGCTGACCCTTTACTGGACCTAAAGGGCCAAGTCCAAAACCAGAAGCACAGCTGCAGACCATTATCCCTTGTCCAGACTTTACAGTGGACCATGATTTATCACCCCATAGAACACGTTTCCACTTCTCCAGAGTCCAGTGGCGGCGTGCTTTACATTACTCCAACCGACGCTTGGCATTGCGCATGTTGATGTGAGGCTTGTGTACAGCTGCTCGGCCATAGAAACCCATTTTGTGAAGCTCCCGATGCACAGTCCTTGTGTTGATGTTGCATCCAGAGGCAGTTTGGAACTCTGTGGTGAGTGACGCAACAGATGATAGGCAAATTTCGCACACTACCCTATTCAGGAATCCACAGCGGATTTTAAGCATTTGTGATCAATGGCTGTGGCTGAAAAACTTGAACTTAATAATTAGTAGGGGTAGCGTATATTAACAAACGTTAGCCAGCCACCCAGGTCATACTTGTAGCTAGCTGGCCAGGCAACTAATGTTTGCAATGAAAACATCTTTCTGAGACATAAAGAGTATTAGCTAACGTTAGCCAGCCACCCAGGTCATACTTGTAGCTAGCTGGTCAGGCAACTAATGTTTGCAATGAAAACATCTTTCTGAGACATAAAGAGTATTAGCTAACGTTAGCCAGCCACCCAGGTCATACTTGTAGCTAGCTGGCCAGGCAACTAATGTTTGCAATGAAAACATCTTTCTGAGACATAAAGAGTATTAGCTAACGTTAGCCAGCTAGATATTAATGGTAGCTAACTGGTCAGGCAACTTATGTTAACAAAGCAAACTTCTTTACTTTTTACCTGAATAAATGGATGAATGATTCACTGCAGACTGGAACCCCTTGTACTACTTAAAAAGTCATCTGTTGTTTGCATTTTATTTGTGCTGGTTTGTTTGTTGATGTTTTGTCATTTCAGTCAGGTTCACACACTAGGAGTTCTACAATGAAAAAAGGTCTTTCCCCCTCTCTGTCTTGCATGCTCATCCTCTAAAAAGTAATCCATCAAACCTTTTTCTTTCTGTCAGACCTTTGTCAACAGCACCAGTTAAATCCAGGGCCATAATATCGTTGAGAGCCTTAACACTTTAGCAGTTCTCTATGGTCTTTCATCACACTCAATCTATAAAGACCAGGGAAGCAATGAAAACAGATGCATACAACATTGCAAAAAACAGAACTCATCTCTTAGCTCCAGCCTTAGCTCTGCATCTATTTTTGCTAGGCTTGTGATGTAACATTTGTATTTACAGACCACACACAACTCTGTTTACATGTTTAAGATGCTATTTCTGCACAAAAATGCAGTTTGTTCAGGACATTAGTTTAAATTAGACATAAGTTTAAATTGTAAACAAATCTTAATGTGACTATGAATTCAAAAGCACAAGCACCTAGAATAGTAAAAAAAAAGGTTGCTGCTACACAATTCATGTCCAAGGTTCATTTTTGTTCAGTAGAACATATTATTTTTACAATTATCTAACAGAAAAACTGCCTTTTCTGAATATTTTTTTCCACTTTAGTTTTTATTTTCGATTCAGTTTCCATTAACTATGATAACCTTGGTAATGTTACTGTTTTTCAGACAGACAGTCATAGATGTTATTAAACCTTCGTGATCTCTTTTATATGTGGACACTTCTCCTTGTCCTTCCCTTCTCAATCCTTCAGTAAATGAGTGTCATCTTAGCAGCCCCAGAGGAGCAGAGGAGGTTTCACATTCTCACTGATGATGCTCTAATATTTGCCTGAGCGCAGGAGGGGGCTGATGGAGGTCCCTGATTCCATAACACTACTGCACCAGACCACTGATTACTGCTCAGCATTAGAATAGTAGAGAGAGAGAGAGAGAGAGTGATTGGGGACTAAACAGAAAATAAGGGGCCCCTTGTACTAAGAGAGAGAGAGAGAGAGAGAGAGAGATGGAATACAACATTCCAGGACGGTGAATTGATTAGCACATCATCTCTCAGGCTCTGCACGTTCTTGGAATTCATCCTGCCTGGCGTGTCGCTTTTATCTGGTGATGTGGGTCGGTTTCTGCCTCACAGGCTCTTACTACTGGTGTCCAGCAGGGCTCAATTCTGAGCCCATTCATCTTCTTTCTATACATTACATTTCTATACAAGTCACTTGGCTGCTATGCGGCTGACGCTCACTACTTTTCTCCCCACTTCTGAGTGCGTTTCTGGGTGTGTGGCAGAAATCTCTGATTGGGTGACGGCCCCCCACCTCAAACTCATCCTTGACATGACAGAGCTTCTTTTCCTCCGAGGGGGAGGCCTTTCCACTCTACTAGAGTGCAAAGTACCTTGGCTTGACCCTGGACAATACTCCGTCGTTTGTCAGCATTGATTCGCTTCAGCTGTTTCATCAGAATCATCGGACGTGAGGATGGACTCAAAGATGCGAAAAGCCAAATTAGGTGATGTTTTGTTTTTTTCCGTGCCGCAAGTGCTACATTCAGTTTGTACTGCTAACTCTGCTTTCGTCGCGGTCCGCCCTTTACTGGAGATGGCTTCCCATGATGGAAACAGCTTAAAGCTAGGAGAGCAGATTCCTGCCTTTTAAATATATATATATATATATATATATATATATATGTCCAGCACAACCCATAGATGCTCGATTGGATTGAGATCTGTGGAATTTGGAGGCCTTGAACACCTTGAACTCGTTGTTGTGTTCCGCAAATCATTCCTGAACCATTTTTTGCTTTGTGGCAGGGCACATTATCCTGCTGAAAGAGGCCAATAGCATCAGGGAATACCGTTGCCATGAAAGGGTGCACATGGTCTGCAACAATGCTCAGGTAGGTGGTACGTGTCAAAGGAACATCCACATAAATAGCAGGACCCAAGGTTTCCCAGCAGAACATTGCCCAAAGCATCACACTGCCTCCGCCGGCTTGCCACCTTCTGGTAATGCATCCTGGTGCCATGTGTTCTCTAGGTAAGCGATGCACACGCACCCGGCCATCCATGTGATGTAAAAGGAAATGTGATTCATCAGACCAGGCCACCTTCTTCCATTGCTCCGTGGTCTAGTTCTGATGCTCACGTGCCCATTGTAGGCACTTTCGGCAGTGGACAGGGGTCAACATGGGCACCCTGACTGGTCTGCGGCTATACAGCCCCATATGCAACAAATTGCAATGCACTGTGTGTTCTGACACCTTTCTATCAGTACCAGCAATAACTTTTTCAGCAATTTGAGCTACGGTAGCTCGTCTGTTGGATCGGACCACTCAGGCCAGCCTTCGCTCCCCACGTGCATCAATGAGCCTTGGCCACCCATGACCCTGTCGCCGGTTCACCACTTTTCCTTCCTTGGACCACTTTTGATAGGTACTGACCACTGCAGACTGGGAACACCCCACAAGGGCTGCAGTTTTGGAGATGCTCTGACCCAGTCGTCTAGCCATCACAATTTGGCCCTTGTCAAAGTCGCTCAGATCCTTACAGTTGTCCATTTTTCCTGCTTCTAACACCTCAACTTTGAGGACAGAATGTTCACTTGCTGCCTAATATATCCCACCCACTGACAGGTGCCATGATAATGAGATTATCAGTGTTATTCACTTCACCTGTTAGTGGTCATGTTATGGCTGATTGGCATAGTGCTTCTTGCACGAGACCAGGGAGCTCATTGATTAGCATGTGTTCGTACAAATCTGTGCATAGATGATGTGTGCTATTATTTCTACTGTGGGAAGTGTGGGATTTATCAATGTGAATGTTTGCTTGAGAATGTTGGTAAATTTACACACAGCCATGACCATGTGTACAAAGTTCCAAGTGGTGGAATAAGGAAACTGCTTCTGAAACCTTTTCCAGTCTAGATTTTTGAAATGTGTGAATTGTATTATTTGTCAATGATGATTTCATACCAGAGTGCATAAAAAGATAAATTGATAAATCCCACTTTTTCTATGTTCTTTTTATACATTCTTAAGTCTGTTTGTACAAATACATTTAAGATTGTTTCTACGCAATTTTGATAAAAGAGGCCCTGGGCTTCAATACCCATCTCAACCCTTCACTTCTGCATCTCCATTTCCCCTGTATCCCTCTGATTCCTATTGTCATTAAAAGCCTAGCAAAAAACAATAAAAATCCATAAGGACAGTGACGGTCCACTCTCCTTTAAAGTAAATGTGTATGTTTATGACAGACATTCTGTTTTTGCCGGACCACGTAAGCGGAGCCGGCCTAGAAGAGCGAATGTCTCTTACTGACTGTCTCTCTGACTGACTGACTGACTGACCCTTGTTAAATAGCGTCGTGGTTAGAGATGCAGAGTACAGAACAACAGGTCCCGAGTTTGACTCCTGTCACAGTCAAAACAAATTATGCCTTAGGATTTGTTCAGGACAGACAAAAACTTAACTCATCTTTTCACTTGACGAAAAAGTCAGTTATCGTCACCAATGTCGTTCACAAATGGCTTATAAGCTGTTAAAACAGCCAGTGGCAAAAGAGGATTTGTTTAGTATAGACAAAAACTTAGCTGGCTACAACCTTCAGTAGCTACGTTATAGGAAGCCTAAAATAAAACTGTTTACTGTTATATTGACTATTTCTGGTGGATTTTCGAATTATGCATTTGGATTTATTCAGGATAGACAAAAACTTTGTTGGCTACATGATTCTCTTGTCTTTTCACTTGACGAAAAAGTCAGTTATCATCAGTTACACCAAGTCAGTTACACCAAGCCATGTTGCACTAACTGCTGCCCCAACAACACAGGAGCCAGGGAAGAAGGAGAAACTATGAAAGTTAGCTGGCTAACGTAACTGAGCCAGCAAGTCAAACTTCATGAAATTAGCCAAGATGTTTTTTTTTTGCCCTAGTGAACAGTATTTCTGTTGTTTGATTAGATTTTTATGTTGAACCTGCAAAACAAAACAGGAAAATTGTGGACTGTCCTATAACACGGGTATGCACTATTAAGTACTATCTAATTAAAAATATTGGTCACTAATGAGTTGCTAAATTGGGTAATCGACTTACCTGTCATCATGTCAAAGTCATACAATAACAACTGCCATGATTCCTTGAAAGCCTTGCTCTCAAACGTCCAAAAAACAACCTTATCAGAAAGACTCTTCTTCTCGTCTCCCTGCCAGGCAATAAATAAGCCATGATGGTTTTATTATTATCCTCATTATGTGGGAGCTGGGAGTCTCCGCCTGCGTCCATCACCCCTGTAATCTGGGTCTAATGGGTCTGACCCGCCTGGGACACAGGTGGTCGCCAGAACCGCCCTGATTGGGTCCATTTATTAAAGCTGGTCGGAGAAGGCGCGGGACCGAGTTGTCATTACCACGTTCTGGGGTTCCATGGTTTCATTCCCTAGCCAATCTGGGGATATTAATATGAGGATATTAGCCCCCTGCTCTCACGTCTCCCAATAGTCCAGGCCTGTCCTCTTCTAATGGGTCAATTAGACTAAGTTAATTCTAAATCGGACCCTTCTGCAAATCATAGATTATCACCTACCCTCACTCACCACCCAGTCTTCAACCCAAACCCTCCCTTCAACCCCAAACCCAGCCATCATCCAGCCGCCGACCTCCCTGGGTTTATTCATTGCAATCAAATAAGTGTGGTATCTGGAGAATGTTACCTTCTCTCTCTCCCTCTCTTTCCCTTTCTCTGTGTCTCTCTCTCCCTCTCTTTCCCTTTCTCTGTGTCCCTCTCTCCCCACCTCCCTCCCTCCATCCTGCTCCAGTTCTCTCTTCCCCTCTCCCTTGGAAGAATTGCTTTTATTGAGCAACGGCAGACAAACCCTTCCCAGTCCTGGACCAGTAGTTTTCAGCACGGAGCCAGCCGGCTCCCCCTATAGCCCTCCCCTTGTCGAAAATGAGGCAATTCTCTCATTGTAATAATGCGCCTCTGTCATCTTCCCATTATCGTCATGATAAAAGATGAAATATTCACAGAGGCTGGCCTCCTAACCTGATCTGGGCTTGATATTGAGGCTGTGGAAAATGAGTTTTATCAGCTTTAATATACTCCTTGGCAGACTGACCCTTGAAATTAAACATTATTACAGAGCGGATATTTAAAAAACCGGGGCCACAAATTACATCAAAATGAAAATATTAAGGAACATTACGAATATATCAAGTACCGCTCTGCGGCTTGCCTGGCTTGGCGGCTCTTGCACCCGCCCCTCCTCCCCGATGCCCGCCACCACTGAGGAGCATAGCTGGTCGGTGTGGCGGTGGCGGCGTTGTAAGTGTCACAGCGCCGACGTCGGGGCTGGGGAAATAATAACAATGCGGGCCGTCCCGTCGTCATGTGTCTCATAAACTAATTATCCTCCCGGCACTTCTCATCGCACGGCTTTATTAGGAGAGCACCACGTCGGTGGAAGCGTCGCTTTCAAGAGTCAGGGTACTAGCGTGTGGGTAATGTGGGACCGTGTGTGCATGTACTCGGTGGGTGTGTGTTTTAGAGTGGGAGTGCATCTTCGTGCTGTAGTGCACTGTGTTGGTGTGTGGGAGTCTACAGGACGGGCTTCGGTTTCCTGCTTCTCCCGTCTTGTAGCCACAGGTTCACTTCGTTGTTCTGCCAAGGTACTTCATGTAGTGCTGCTGTTGGATTGCATACCATCAACACAATGGTCGTTAGATAGATAATTGAAGCTGGTAGGCAGTCTCTCTCAGTAATCACTTTAAAAGTAAAGCCCAAATCCCAAAAATTGAAAGAAAAAAGAAGAGCTGATCCAGTTCCCTGAAGTGTGTGGTGATTTGTCACTTTGTGATCGGGGATATGAGAAATGCAATAAAAAGTGGAGGAGATGTGATTTGAATAGATTTCAGAGGAAGTCACTCCTTAGGGGAGCAGGATGAGTAAGCAGCGTCCCCGAGGACCGAATTAAAACTTTACTTTTGGTCACGGCGCTCTCCCCGCAGTGCTGTTGCTTATCGCCTCCCTCTCTCTCTCTCTCTCTCCCTCTCTCTCTGTGTGTTTGTGTGTGTTCATTTTCAGGCCTTTTTGTGTATGTGTTAATGTCCCTGCGTTTGTGTAGATGGGTGTCCTGCATTAACGGAACCCCCGAACTCAGCTCCTCACCCTTTTGTTTATGGGGGTACACCAGCGAGCTCTCAGGTAAGTATTCACAGTAGCACCCTACCCTCTGTCTCTGTCACTCTGTCTGTCTGCTGACGTCTATCTGTCTCTCTCTCTCTCTCTCTCTCTCGAGATCTGTCTGTCACTCACCTTCGCTGTCTACGTTTCCCTCTCTTTCTGTCTGTCTCTCTGTTTTCTCTCTGTCTTGCTCAGTATGTTTCTGTCTGTCTGTCTGTTACTCTTTCTCTTCCTTAATAACCCAGCACAAAGACTTTGCATACAGAGGGGTTGTTTTGTGTTCACCCCGCGCTCCCCTCAGGACCCACACAACAGGCGGACTCCTGTCCATGCCCGTGCATTTATTCCTGGGTGGGGATTCGCTCAGCCAAAGTCATGCGGCTGCATGCGCAGCCCGCGATTAATTCCCCCTATCTGGGATCGTGTCGTCCGTGTGTTGTGTAAACGTTGCTTAAATGTTGGCGGGAAACGAAATAATCGTCACAAGGGCTGGGATGCATTGGGGACAGAGACGGGAGAGCATTAGGCGGCCTTTCAAGACACATAGCCCATCAAACAGCTTAGAAGCATCATGTACAGTCCATCCTTAGATGCCTGGCTGAGTGGCTCTGTTGATGATAAGCCCTAGGAGAGAACGAGTATCAGATAAGCTCAAGCGAAGAGGAAAAAAGGAAAGGGAATGGACATGGCAGGGTTTGGGTGCCAGAAGGGGAAAAACAGCAGAGAGAAATCTAGCCCCCCCCCCCACCCCCACCCCTCTCTCTCTCTTTCTCTGCCACTTGATTCATTATGCTGGTATACACAGTATTTGCTTCCTGAACGAGCCCCTCTCCCCCGCCCTCCTCAAATGCACTGTGCACGCGTGTACACAGCCCTCCCCCCACACATGTAGAAGGTGGCGGTGCCATAAATACAGCAAACGTCAGAGCCTAGCAGCAGAGCAAGGTCAGCCGTGGACGCTGATGACAGCGCCGTGGGCGCTGCACTGGGCTCTGGTTAGGCATGCACATAGAGAGCTCATTAGGCTGGCCCCTGAGGGCCCGCCCAGACACACAAACACACACACACACATACACACACAACAAACTCACAACTACATATACGCTGACATATATATCGATCCGCTTACCAGTAATTACAAAGTTCTACGTTGAGCTGAAGTCTGCAAAAGATATGTTCAGACAGTGATCTATGCGATCTGCCCAGCTGCCTCAGTCACTTCTTCCTCAGCCCGCAAGTACAGAACCCGAACACGCCATAAGGCTAACGGTGCTTTGTACTAAAAAAAAAAACAAGTAAAATAGTTTCAAAACGTGTCCCTGCAGGGGAAACCATTTTCGGTTCAAGGTAGAACACTTGTCGATTGCTGGTGGAACCTTTTGATTATACCTGTGAACACAAAATAGTTGTAAGTGGAACTAAAAAAGTGTGTGTCAGTGTGTTACAGTGTGTGTGTGTCATAAGGGCCTTCCCAGTGGTTCTGTAGCCTTTCAGGGTTTGTGGGTCACACGCCCTGCATGGTGATGTTGGTTAATCGCTTGGTCTGTGAGTGTGTTGTGTTTACACTGGTGCCCAACAATCCTTAAAGATGTCCCGTTGTCCCACGCAGACACCCAGGCTCTGGCTCACTGTGAAGCGGATGTCCCGGAGCCGTGTCTGGGTCTCACTCACCCCTCAGTTTAACAGAAGCCAAAGAAGGAGACCCGTCTGCGCACTTATGTAACATACATTACTAGAAAGCCCGAACATATTAAAACATATCTAGGTATTGTGTATACTGGATAATGTAGCAGCGGTTAACGGTTGAGACTTGATTGTGTGTACTGTTTGTTGTGTACTGTTTGTGTGTCTGTGTGTGTGCGTGTGTGTGTGCAAGCATGCATAACAGCGTTTGTGTGTGTGTGTATGTGTGTGTGTGTGTGGTAGTTCCTGGCTCCTGCCGAGGACACGCCTGAGAGCGTTTGTGAGTGTGGCCCTCCTCCCTGTCCAGTCACCGCAGCAACTCACACAGACTTTCACAAACTACACCGTCATGCATCTTATTTGTTTTCATTTCATTTTGTTACATGGGTTTTTAGCCCTCACCCATCGTCAGGTACCGTGACACAACTACGTGGTCACATTTCCCAAATGAGAGAACACATCCTTGATAGGGAGCGACATTTTCTAGAACATAATAACTGGATATTGGGTTAGGTTACTGTCAATCTCTCTCACTCCCTGGTTATCTGCTGTTTCATGAGCCCCTCGTTCACCTCTCACCTCCTCCTTTGTCCTCTCTGGTAATCATTACACTATGTAAAACTCAACGTGTTCTTATTGTCCTCCACCACCTCCATAATACCTCCTTCCGCCCCCCAACCTCTCCATTTACTGCTCAGCCCCCTTCTTGCCCCCTCTTCCTCCTGCCCGGGCGAGGTGTCAGTCTGCTGGGCCCCAGGTCGTCAGACAGGCGGCGGGCCGTGACGGGCAGCTACCGCACCCCTCCTCATCCCTCCTCGCCCCTACTCTGCGCAGTCTGGCGCCCACCGGGGTCTCGTCCGGGGACCAGCCTGCCAAAGTGACCTCACGGGCAGCACACACAAAAAATCGTCCTCCACCACAGTTTCTTTCCACCATCTCAAGCCCATTCCGGTCGGATCGAAAACACCTGCTATTTTAGCAGATCGAAATCCTGTTGGTCTGTTATTGTGACAATGTAAACTTTTTTTGGGAATAACAGCTGAATGGACCTGCTGTTGCTGTTGGATGAAAACCTCTTATCACCGAAACAGAAATGAAAAATATTTATAAAAACTGTAATATTCTACCAATAAGATGTGCACAGTGTTAAAATGTCAGAGGCACTTTTAAATAAATGTTCCTGATCCTAGAAGCATGAAGTGTCCAGATTAAATTCAAAGCATATTTGAATGTACGCAGTACAAAAAACATTCTGCCATAAATGGAGTTGAGGTTTTCACCAGAAAGTGATTTACTAACACATTTTTAAACACTAATACACTTATACCGAGGACAGCTACAATAGAATTGTGAGATTGCTTAACACCTTTTTTTTACTTACAATTTTATGTAAATATATATAAAACAGAAATCACTCTGAAAAGTTTTTAGCAGAAAACCAAATCACTGATATGGTTTTCTGCTAGATTTGCTTAATTAAATATAAAATTCAGCCTTTTTCAATTACATTTGCATTTCTCCTTGACCCTCCAATTTGACAGCAGGCATCCAATATATTTGTATAACTGTATTATACGTTATGGCCATTTACTGTATTATTTTGCTTGATGGGCAGTAAATAACCTAAGTTCTCTATTTATTTGAGAATATTCTAGAACCCTCGATGGGCAGTAAATAACCTTAGATCTATATTCATTTGAGAATATTCTAGAACCATTGATGGGCAGTAAATAACAGATCTCTTCATTTGAGAATATTCTAGAACCCTTGTTCCCTGCTATTTTGGAAGAATACATGAGCCATTATTATAATGACAGAGATTATCTTGTTTGTTGGAAAAGACATGGGCAGCAACTCTCTCCCGTGCCCAGGGTTGGAGTTGCAACTGGAGACGAGAATCTCCCTCTTTTCCCAGAGACATCGGTGCTGCCAGCTGACGATGGAAGACAGGACATTGTGTTCATGTCTGTGTACATTGTGTGTTTTACGCATGCATGTACGCACAATGCGTGTGCGTACTGTAAGTTTTTTGTGAGTGTGTGTACACTCTACTGTTACACCCCCCCCCGCTCTTGGCCCCGCCCTACCTCAACCCCTGTGAGATCTGACGGGGTCAGGGAATATGGAGAGAGGAACACAGGGAGGCCGCACTCCACAACTTGAAAGGAATTCTAATGAACCCTCGCAGTCGCACTGCCTATTCCCACGACAACAGGCCCCAAACAAATAGCTGCATTTGAAGTCCCCTCGTTTTATGACTTTGAAAGTGTGTGTGTGTGTGTGTGTTTGCGTGTGCGTTTGCGTGTGTTTGTTTTTGTTTGTGGTTCGGGGTGAACGGCTGTTTGTGTGTTTGTCTACTCTAGAAATGTCTATGGAGTCAACATGGGACCTGATTGGCTTAATGTCTACAGTACATGTAATTATTGTCCCCAATGACTAAATATTGTCAACACAATTTGTATGCATGCAAAAATGAGGCTACCTTGCACACAGGCTATCTGAACTATCTAAGCTTTATACTGTACATACACATGTAGACTGTATACAGGTAATTATCAACGCTTTATATTGTACATACACATGTAGACTGTATACAGGTAATTATCAAAGCTTTATACTGTACATACACATGTATACTGCATGCAGGTAATTCAGAAGCTTTCACAAATGTATACAAGTGTTATAGAATCAGAGCTCCACCAGACCTACAGTCATGCACATATAAGATTTTGACTGACCGTGTGGTAACAGTGCATTTCCATGTACAATTTTGTCATTTTGCAGATGTTCTATCCAACTTGCAGTCATTGCTGATGTAGGTAAAACCATAGATATAAAGACATAGATAGGCTGATGTCATAGAGCCCCTATACATAAGAATAGAGGAATTTGTCAGCCATTTTACCTGGGATCTGTTTTAGTCAAGCAAAAATAGAAACACTACAGAAGTGTTTCTAATATAATGTGATATAAAATAGCAATTTATAATAACAAAGTACTGTATATTTCTTCATACATGTTCCTATAATAATGATACAATTAAACATACATTGAAATATATGTATGTATAGTTTATACCCTTATTCTCCAAATGTTGATACTAACAGGTCCAAACAATAACAAAATCTACAAACGTAAATATACATGCTTACCCTGGTTTTATAAGATGAGTTATAACTTTTGCATGCGAACGACAACATAGTTGTTAAGCAATTTTGTTATGTGCATGTGTCAAGTTTCAAGCCCAGCGATATTCTATCAGTTCTGATTAAACCATGATTAGCACATTTTGTGGGTACGAGGACAACTACTTGGCTTTCTACTCTGACTATGTGGTGCTGGGGCTATGTACTACCCTGATTATTTGTTGCTTCAGTAGAAACGTGTATTAACATGGCAGAGGTGAGGAAAAGAGAATACAACAGCCTACAGCAGAAAATTCAAATGGTAGGACCTCAACAAGATATCACCAATGACATCTACTAATCAATCATACAGTTGATTTCTACAACATTTAGAGTTGACATTATCTAGCTCCAATGGCAGTTTTTAAGCTGGTTACTAGCTAGCTTGATTTTTGACATGGTAGCTAGCTAATTAACTTTTTATTCCATTTGTTTGCAATGGGGGATGATAGGTGTGTAGGTGGTTGTAATTCATAGTGTCAGCAGCAGTGTTGACTGTTCAACTGAGCCATTTGATGTTAGCTATTGCTAACTATCAAGTTCAGTTCATCAAAAGCTATCTGACAGCGCCACCTACTTATATGATATGTGTCTAATGTGATTAAGATTGTAACTAAAATAACTTGGGTGTATATAATTAGTAGGTGGAGCTGTCACATAGCTCCTAACTCACTTAACTTGCTAGCTAGTATTAGCGTTAGTTATTATAGAGAAAATTATTTTTAAAGATCTTATAAACACATCATAGAAGTGGCTAGCTTTCTTGTTCATTTGTTTAAAGGTAAAGTAGAGGAAATATATACATATAATTCTGAATGCTGATTGGCTGACAGCTGTGGTATATGAGACCGTTTTCCGTGGTTATGACAACCCACTTTTTACTGCTCTAATTGGGTTGTTAACCGATTTATAAGAGTAAGTAAGTATCTCGGGTTTGTGGTAAATTGCCATGATACCATGGCTAAGCCATGACCACTATCTGCTAAATAAGTGCTACTGAGGAAAGAGAGGTGTGAATGTCGCTGCAGGTAACAGTCTTACCAAAAGGCCACCATGTAAACAACAGTGATGTGTTATTGTAGCCTACAGCAAGCCAATATTACAGCCTCTTAAGCTAACAAAACAGAGCATCTTACTTTTCCCTCCCTATTACGCAAATCCTACATAGCATGACTTCAAATCAAAAACACCTCAGACTTAAAGGCTCAATGGCCAGTTACACTGGCTCCCTCCCCCCATCCTTACGTTAATATTAATATGAATACTGAATTCTCCGCCCTCTCAGTTTCCCGCTCTTTGACAACATCAAGACGCATGTACTACAGCTCACATGAACCGTCTTTTATTTTTCTGTCCAGTGCTTCGGTTTCGACCGAGCATGGCGGTGTGAAGGCTGGCTGGCTCACTCGGCTTGTCTCACTCGGCTTGTCTCACTTGGCTTGTCTCACTCGGCTTGTCTCATCGGCCTCAGACGGCAGCGGGTGATAGTGTCACTCCACACAAGCAGCGCGAGTCGCTCTGTGTAAACAGTAAATAATAAACAAGGGCTTCAATACATTATTAAGAGAACCACTTTAGGCAACTGAGACGGCATGAAGCGCGCGTGGCAGCCCTGCTTTTTCCTTCTTTCCTTTCAAACACATCTGAGTTGCCGATAGTGATCCTGTACTGGGCCATAATGTCATGTTTCGTCGTCATGTTTTTATTTCCATGTTAGAAAAAGTCTCTGCTAAGCCACTGACCCTGAGTATACTGTTTTTAGAACTTCAGGTTGGGATACACATTCATGGCTCTATTATCTGGACAATTAAATCGAAGATAGGTTTCTTTTATCTGTATGACCTGCATAAAATATCCAGTTTGGTGTAAACATGCAAGTTCTTATTTTGTGTAGGCAGCCTCTTTCTTGGGAATAACTTTGAAATCAAATATCTTCCTCTCGTGGGTTATTGTGGAGAAATAATTGCATTGCTCACATTAAGTATTACTGATGTGTCACAGGTTGGTCTTATTTAATAACGAACAGCCCTAAGGGTGTTAAACCAGATATGGAGCACAGATCCACTCATTGTTTCATAAAAAAACAGACTTGTATAGGAAAATGTAATTGCTTTAGTTACAACTTGTATTTGGAACTGGCCATATTTATCTTAAAGAATCTTATTGAAATTATTTGTTTTGCACTAAAAAATCCTCTGAAATTATTTCATTAATCAAATTTTATTTTTCAACCAAAATTAATTCAGTCCCCTTCTTTTCCTCAAATGTACTAGATATGATTTTTTTTAAATCAAATGAGATAATAACAGTGGTAATGTACAATAAAACAGCAGGGCTTTGAGCAGTTAATGTAACAAGATTCCGTAGTTTCTGGATCATTTGCAACTTAAGTCTTAGGTGGCAACATTTACAAACCCTTAAATTAACTTACAAACAAAGATGGAGATATTTAATTTACTAGAAACTATGATATCACCATATTTGGCTTGAGGGCTTGTAAATTATTTCCACAAGGTCCCTGTGATGCAATATTGAATCTCGCCTGTAGATGGCACTCAGAACCAGGCCTGTCCCCGTGTGTGGATATCTGTCCGTTGTCAGAGAATTACTTCATAGGTCAGACAGAGAACTGAAGAACATGCTTTGCCTTCCCATGTGTTACACTGCTTTCATTTCAGATTTAGTGTCAGACAGACTGTGGAATGAAGCTGACTCTGAGTTGGTTCTCATCTTTAAGTAAGATGAACCTGCTAGAGCAGAAATCTCAAATCAAAACAGATGAGACAAAGCATGAAATATCACAGTGTAAAGAAAATGAATTACATTAGGTAGTACAAATGAAAGCAGGAGAGGGAATTTGTTTAAGTGGGATTACTTTGAGAAAAGTGAATCTAAAATGTCACTGCACTGACATATTCAAGCCTAAAAGCTCATAACTAAAAATGCACTGATAAAACAATATTTTTGACAGTAGAACCAAAAACAAATCAAATCTTGAACTTTAGATTTGTTTGCTCTCCTAAAACGTGTTAACTGAAAAATTATCCGCAAGATATCGGCATTCTGTGTGTTAAATAAAAGGTTGAGGTTCATCACACACTTAGCATGTCTTCTACGTGACTAAGTTGTGGAGAGAAGACCAACATGGGTTTAGTGAACAAAACTCTGTATCACATGGTGTTACAAACTACGAATATCCGAAATATGCAAAGCCTCCCGATGATCACGGCTGCTCATCGCTCCCCTCTCAGCTGAAACTACACTGAAGAAGGCTGAACAATGGCTCGCCTAGGACGGTGGGATGGAGAGGAGAAAGGAAGGAGCTTATCCGCCAGAAGGCTGAGAGACAGGGAAAAAACAGCAGGAGAGAGAGGGAGAGAACGGGAAGGAGGTCAGCAGGGTCAATGATCAGGGGCATGCGTGTGTGTGAGTGACCGGGTGCGTTTGTGACACACACGGACACACACACACCCTCCAAGTAGACAGGGTCATGCCTGTCTCTTCACACTCTGCAGCTTCATTATTGACACCCTGAACTGATACCCCAAGAATAAGTGGTACCTCAGTCCCACAGATGTCACAGAAACAAGGGACCTCAGCCGTTCACTCAAAACTCCAAATCTCCCTCTTCCGCTGCACCTCTGTTGACAAACCAACTGCTGGTGTTTTGCACATGCACAATGGGCTCCGGCCTGAGATGTACAGACTAAGGACTAAAGGGAGGGGGCGATATGCCTCAAATCAATAAATGAGAAGTCATGCAAGTATAACAGAGTCTTTACTCCTGGGGAGACTCCACACCGTCTGTCCTGAGAGTGTGTTCGACACCTGTTGTGTTGTTTTCTTTCACTCACTCTTTATATTAAACTGCCCTGATAACTGTGTTTTCTCCCACCGAATCTACCCACCCCCCCCCTTCTCCCCTCCCCAATTTCTTGATATCCAATTGTTCCGACAACCATGTCTCATTGCATCAACTACACGTGGGCTCAGGAGATTTGAAGATTGCTGCATGTCTTCCTACTCAACATCTGGGCCAAGCCGTTTTGCTTTTTTCCACACTACACGTTCAACTACAAAGTGAGCCAGGTCAACATGTGTGAGGACATGCGACTAAAATTACCTCACCAGGTAATTACCTCACCTTTGTACTGCCACCCCATTTCAAAGTACTTGCTTATTACTGTGTAGTTACAATAACAACATTCTTAGATGATTGCCAGAATGAAAAAAACATTATTTTGCGGTACAAAAGAAGTCAATGTCACTATGTCAGTCTCAGAGGAATAAATATTAACAAAAATTATACTAAATAGTTAGTCAGATGTACTAAAACAGGCTTGTAGCGCTAGCTAGCTATCTTCAAAAGCAGTAGCATAATATTAACATGTTGTCGATCAATAAGCTTTATAAAATAATCATTAAATAATGTATTAAGCAATTGGTTAACAAAGTTATTTAACTATTTTGGTACATTAATTACATTTCAAACCTTCATACTCAACCAGTTATAAGACAGAAATCACACGTCTTTCATTTTGGCTGTAGTGGAGAGTGCAGTAAGAGGTCTGAGAGGGCAGTGTAATGTATTTTCTGGTGAGAGCGTTGTGTTCTTCAGATTTTATACTTTTCTTATATTCATTCAAAAATACCAATAAAAATAATTTTATTATTCATCAACTATTTTTTCTCACTACTAGTATGCACACTTATTGGGGAATGGTATCAATGGACTAAGGTCGAAGTTACCACTTTATTTTAAAAATAAATTGAATTTCTTTTTGAAATTCAAAGGTTTTTAAGTGATTTGTTTTAAAATAGCAAAATAACTGTTAATAATGTTGAAAATGAGTTGATATTGTGTCTAGCCTATTTATAAACCCTTTTTGTTGTATATTAATTATGTTTTTATTGTAATGAGCATGTATTCATAGAACATTCATTACATAGTGGAACACAAAAATGGGTTTTAACTAAACACATACTTTGGTCCAGTTCTGGGAAAAGTGATTGTGCCACAACTATATTGATTATAGTCATGGATTTACACAATTAACAGCAATGCTATTAGTACAGTTATCACTTAGTTATATTAATTCGGGCAATGTAATGTAAAGTGATAACCCCTGTCGCACTGTTGTCACCTGTTTTGGGGCTCCTCCCACTTTTATTGGAGGCACTTCCAAGAGACCAATGGCATTGCAAGGGATTTGACAGTGCCATACCATGTTTCTCCGAGCAAATCATGTATTTCCTCATGTACTTCCTCATATACTTCCTCCAGACCTAAGTACAATGAAAATATATCCTTTAAACAGATGGTTTTATGTATAATGAGTGCTCTAAGGGGAAGCTCTGAGAAAAAGAAGAATAAAAATAGAAATCAGTAAGGTCTGTGACAGGTAGCATAAAATCAGGTAAGAGAAAAGTGTATTACATCAGACTGAGGCTGTCCTAATATGGACACTGTATTACAGCACTTACCGGTAATCCTTCCTCCAGTCCCCTAATTTTACAGGACATCAATGACAATCTTTTTTCATTTTTTCATATATGGAGATACATTCAGAAAAATGTATTTACAAGTCCTAAAATGAGTAGAGCAATTTCTACCAGACATGGTAATTCTAGTGAGAATGATCAAAAACCAAGTTTTTTTCTTCTTCCTCTGAGTTAGGTTTCTCTGGGGCTAAGGCAGTGAAAAGCCCTTCTTTTATTAGTTTGTGGCCTGTTTAAAAATTTAGCGAGGCCCACAAACCACTACCTTTAATGACCAATTAACAGGAGCAAAGCTCTCGGAGCGACGTGAGACGCGGCCTCGCTCGTGGATCTGCTAAAGTAAACAGCAGCATGACGGCAATGGTTGCGGCAGGGAGGGCTGTCTCGTTACAAACACACACACACACACACACACACACACACACACACACACACACATGAATGCCGCACGTACACACAAAAGCCACACACCTCGCTTCAGTGCTTATTAAAACCAAGAGGAGCGGCACCAGTTACATTTTGAGGGAAATAGAGGTGGAAAGAAAGATTAAATAGTGAGACTTAGAGAGAAGAGCGAAGAGACACAGAAGAGTGAAGAGAGAAGACAGTGAAGAGAGACAGAAGAGAGAAAAGAGACAGAAGATAGAATTGAGAAAGAAAGACGAGCAAGAAGAGATAGAAGATAGAGAAGAGTGACAGAAGAGAGAAAATAGACAGAAGATAGAAAAGACAAAGATAGATGAGAGAGAAGAGAAGAAAAAAAAAGAGAAAGACGAGAAAGAAGATATTGAAGATAGAAAAGAGAAAGATGAGAAAGAAATGACAGAGAAAGATTAGAGAGAAGAGATGGAAGATAGAAAAGAGAGAAGAGATTGTAAATAGAAAAGAGGGAGAAAGACAAGAGAGAAGACAGAACATAAAAAAGGGAGAAGAGAAAAAAGCAAGAGAAAAGAGAGTTAAAGACACTGACAGAACTGTGGAGTACGAGCTCACCACATGGCTGCTTATTGAGAAGAAAAAAATATATACTCTCTAGAAGTCCTCTTCAATGAGATTGAAAGCTAAGATTGAATCTCACTGAAGATCCCTGAAATTATTATGAAATAAGCATAAAATCAAAAAATCCTCAAACAGGATTTCTGGAAAACGTGGACAATTTTGGATAGTTGATGGAATTTTCCAAGCCTAGGTAAAAGCTGATGTTGGTGAGTGTTGCTGGATGTTGTTGAAGGGAGTGTAAATGAGTAAAGCCAAGGTTATTAGCATGGTTCAATAATGTAGCTTCAGGGCAGGACACTGCTACTCAAGGCCATAGGCTTTCCGAGTGGCTAATTTGGACCGATCTTGTTTGCGAGTTAGTACTTCAGCCCCAGATGAGCGGCAAGCCTCTGAATTGAGCCGAAACCAATTAAACACACACCAGGAAATATACCGTAAAACACATGCATGAGTGAACATAAATAAACATCTAAAGACATTCAGGTTTGGCATAAGCCAGAAGTTGTAGTTGATTGATTGATCTGCCACCAATCAGAGCTGATGCACAATTGTGCTTTTAGAGAACTTGTATTGATTATGTTGGAGAATTAACCCTTCTCCATATCAATGGTCAACCACATGTTCATCTCGTTGTAAGGGTGAATACTCATACTATCTATCAATGTCAACCCCTTCTGTTTCAGAGAAAATCCTAAAAAAACACTTTATGTCGTCCGTATTAAGACAGCCTCTGTGTTAACAGGACCCTGGAAAACATCCATATTGTGCAGGATTCCAACATGGCCCTGTATTCAACCAGCCAAGCGGCATCTTTCTCTTGTAGCTCTTTCCCACATTAGCAGACAAGCGAGTCATGCTGTATGGAAACGGAATCTGCATTCAACCCCTACAAAGCTTTTATATCACACGGCACGTTGAAACTGCAAACTGAGCATGCTCACAATGTACAGTACTTTGGCATATAGGCAAGTATTAGACAACACAGTTAATAAGACTCGAGTGTGTAAACAATAAAGGGTTGTTGTTCACTTTGAAAAGGTTTTCAGTAATTACGCCACTAAGTGACACTTTAACAGGCAAGTCATTGGGCGCTGAGTCACATCCTGGCTTTCCAGAGCAGAAAGAAATGAACAGAGGAAGAGGAAGGAAAGAAAAAAAGATAACAATGAATGAAATCCCCACCATCATCCTGTTGTAATATAAAAACAAAACAAAAAACAGGGGAATAAACACTCGTTTACCACAACGGATTGATGCCAAGGTATTTAGCATAACACAACGGCGTTATCCTGCAACCAGAGTAGGGTATTATGTGGAGATGTGTTAGTGCATGTAAACATATTTGATCATTATTAAATGTGTAAGCATCAGACAGGTTTAGCGCCGGTGGGGAAGTTGCTAGCTGTACGAGGAGAGGGGGATGGGGGCAGGAGAAGGAGAGAGAGAAATGATACGTAGCGATGCTTTGTCATCCCATAGAGAAAGCTGGGTTCTCCATCAGGTGCTTGTGCTATTGATGCAAGGCTCATGTCTGTCTGTCTCCCCCAACCTGTCTCTCTCTCTCTCTCTTTCCCATGGGGTCTAGGACAAATGCCCTCCAGTCAGCCCCCCACCATCCTTACATCCAGTCACCCACCTTCCATCCTGGCTCCATCCCAATGAACCCCAGGAACAAATCAATGTTTAAGATGAACAACCCCCCCCCCCCCCCGTAGAGGTGACTTATAGAAAACAATTTGAACTGTGCACACCTCTTCTTAAGGCCTCCGTGAGCAAGCATTTACGTCGCCACTAACCTCACACTCCCTCGCAGTCAATTGAAATTAGATTACAGGTGGTGCAGGAACGCAGATCGGAGCTAGCTGTCAGAGTAGAGAGCCACTGTACGCCTGAAGAATACATGTTTGTGTAAATACATCCCTTGATGCTTTAACACCGGCCTTGCAGTAGTGGGTTTACAAGAATCTACAAGAATGGCACTGAAAATGATTTGTAGATAGCTGGCTAGATAGATAGACAGAGAGTGAGAGAGATAGCAGAAACTAGTACACAGCCTGACATCAGCACTAAACTTGATAAAGGTGAAATATAACAATGATTCCACTAATAAGTAACATGTTTACAACTGTACTCTGATGTAATGACATGACACATAGCAGGATTATATGGCATCATGTAAACACTTTGCCATTCTTTACGACAAGGACTGTAGAAACCGATTATTACGAATATGTTCATAACACTCATATACGAAATAATATAATAATTTACATAAACAAATACTTCTAAAAAATCTGTTGAAATTGCTTGAGTATTAAATGCATTTCTTCTCAGGCTACTTATGCATATAATTTCATATCTAAACAGTGCCTTATGCTAGACCCATACCGACATTGGGGTAATTAAGGAAATCCTGTCAGTGTTTACTATGTCCCTCACTGCTGGGGTGGTGTTGAGGCTCCATGGAGCTGTGATATACTGTATAGATGTGACCTGTCCTCCAGGGATGGGGTGGTGTTGAGGCTCCGTGGAGCTGTGAGATGCTGTATAGATGTGACCTCCTGAGATGGGGTGGTGTTGAGGCTCCATGGAGCTGTGACGTACTGTATAGATGTGACCTCCTGAGATGGGGTGGTGTTGAGGCTCCATGGAGCTGTGACATACTGTATAGATGTGACCTGTCCTCCTGAGATGTGATGATGTTGAGGCTCCATTGAGCTGTGACATACTGTATAGATGTGACCTCCTGAGATGGGGTGGTGTTGAGGCTCCATGGAGCTGTGATATACTGTATAGATGTGACTTGTCCTCCTGAGATGGGGTGGTGTTGAGGTTCCATTGAGTTGTGACATACTGTATAGATGTGACCTCCTGAGATGGGGTGGTGTTGAGGCTCCATGGAGCTGTGATATACTGTATAGATGTGACCTGTCCTCCTGAGATGGGGTGGTGTTGAGGCTCCGTGGAGCTGTGATATGCTGAATTGATGTGACCTGTCGTTGCAACCTGATCTCAGGGGAATACGTAGACTATTTTACATAAACCCATGGCACCTGATTTCGTATGATATGTTACGTTACGTTAGGTTACATTACAATGCACTACCAAGACGTATAATACATTACTAATTGGCTGAAACATAACATATGTTACAAACGTTATTAAAACCTATAATATGTTACGAACGCTATGAAAACGTATAATATGTTGCGAACGCCAGGCAAACATATCATTTGTTATGAACGGTACGAAAACATATCATACATTACGAATTTGCATAAAATATCCAAGCTGTGTTTCGAACCGGCAACATTTAAATCTGTAGGCAGGCGCCCTACCCACTGCTCCACCCTGGGTTATGGTTAATAGCCTTACCAAGGTCACTACAATATGTAATAAATGCATTTTAACATTACAGTTAGGTTAACGTTAGGTATCACTGCACTAGAGTTAAGGTTAGGTACCACAGCATTGGGTTTAGCGTTAGGGTTAAGGTTTGGGGTAATGTTAGATAACGACAAAGGTTAGGTTAAGGTTTGGTTAGGTATCACAGCACTGGAGTTCAGGTTAGGGTTTGGGTTAAGGTTCGGTATCACAGCATTGGGGTTAAGTTAGGGTTAAGATTTGACGTTGTGATACCGCTACTCGGTTAATCTGTCAGGAAGTTCCAGTTTGGAGCACGGGGTAGGGTGCTTGTATGTGGAGCCTTCCACTTTTTTTCTGGATTATTACTCTAACGTTACTTCGCCTACCATAAGGTATCTTACAAATTTGGCTGTCAAAGAGTCACGTAAAATAGCCTATGTAGTCCCCTGAGACCAGGTTGGTCCTCCTGAGATGGGTTGCTGTTAGGCCTGGAGCTCCATGGTTTTGCATCTGCTGATATCCATGCCTATGCAGATCCGGGGCTGTGTTAGTGTTTCTTTATTCTGCTCAGGCCGGCTCTCTGGTCATGCTAATTGCTCCCAAGGTTAGAGCGTACTAGCTACCCTCGACGGCCCTCCTCTCCTCAACGCCATGTCTCCTCAAGTCAGGCCTTGAATGGCATATTTTGATCAGGGCCTAATTTGATCAGTCGACACTTTCTGGGGTAGACAGGGACATAACTTTACAGTCCACTGGTTTTGATCTGTGTTTACGTGTGTGTGCGTGTTTGCACGTGAGCATGTTAGTATGATGTGTCAGGCTTTGTGTGTGTACAGTGTGTATGAGTGTGTGTGTGTGCATGTGTATGTGCATCAGCATTTTGTTCAGTGTGTAACGGTGGATATCTCAATCACTGTGTGCTTAAGGTTGTAACGGTATGTGTCACAGAGCTGTGTGCTTTTTGTGTGAGGCGCTGTCTGCCTGTTAAAGTGTGTGTAATGAACACAAGGTAACACACCAGGCAGTATATTTCTGCCAAGTCAAAATAACACTGATTTTAAATGCAATTTGCTGTGATTGTGAA
Organism: Esox masquinongy; assembly: GCA_016801175.1. Lineage (NCBI taxonomy): Eukaryota > Metazoa > Chordata > Actinopteri > Esociformes > Esocidae > Esox > Esox masquinongy. The sequence continues at coordinate 39,285 of JACXGI010005726.1, forward strand.
CACCAAGACAACTGAGCAGATTAGGGTCAGAGTTCAAAGGAAATCCCCCTATCCCCGTCAACACAGTCAAGTACATGGATCTTGTTTTCAGGTTATAAATCTAACATCCTAAAAATAAGGTACATTTTTCTCAACAAGCTGAGTTTGTATTAGATAATACCACTTGGTTTTAGAAAATATGCCTTGAATATCAAGTAATTTGTCTTGTTTCACTGGCAGATTATTTCACAAATTTCAAGCAAACATCTCCTGAAATTATTATTATTATTTTTTTCATTTTTCAAATACATTTTTGCCGGGTACATTTCTAATACGGCCATTATATCCTGATGGCCCCCAAATCATCCAACCTTCCAGTGGGCTCTTCCATCCCTTCCCCCTGTAGAATCCTCCTGTGGGTTGTCAGGGCTGAGACCCATCCAAGTCCAGAGGGATCATCCCGCTTTGTCAGGGTACAGGCCCGGGTCCGGATGAATCCTCGGGATGAGTGTCAGGGCCGCTCTATGTCCATTAGTAAATACGGAACCTCCTTTAAGAAACAGTGAGTTAATAGAAGGCATTGAACGGTTCCTGGACCGGTGTTAATGTCCTCTGTGATTGTCATCCGATGGACAGTGGAACGGAAAAAGGAACAGCTTCAGGTACAGTGTGTAGCCCCGGCCTGTACAGTATGCGACACTGTGACAGCTGTGACAGTGGTACTGATGTGGCCCTGTGAGTGAGATTGATAGGGCCTATGATCAGGGACACTCTGGTCCCACCATCGGCACGGAGATGGATCGCATCACAGCGCCGTCTCCTCCGGTTCCAGGATAAATGAACTGAGGGGGAATCTATCACTCCCCGAGAAAGAGAGAGAGAGAGAGGAAAAGACGAGCGAGAGACGGAGTGACAGAATGAATGAAATAGAGAGAGGGGAATAGAAAAATGGGGAGATTTAGCGGAAGAGGAATAGAGAGAAACCAGAGAGAGAGATTTGGACAGAGAGAAAGAAAATGAGAGAGATAGGGAGACAGTGATGGAGAGAAAATAAAAGATATAACGCAGAAGAGAGAGTGAGAGAAAGTGAGAGTGAGGGAGAGATAGATAGAGACCACAGTGGTGACCCGCTGCTAGGTCAAGCCTTCTCATCCCTGTTCCCATCACAGGTCAGGAGTGAGGGTGTGGGCTTTTCTCCTGTGTTCTGGGGTCACATTGCGATTTGTCACTGTGAGCGATCTGACGCTCATGTGAATCCATCACAATATGTTGTGTGGTGCGTGTTTGCGCATGTGACTGTGTTCGCGTCGGCGTGTGTTTTGCCAGTGAGTGTTTGCGTGCCTGCCTGTGTGTTTGTGCATCTGCGTGTTTGTGTAAAACCTTGCTGTTATTTGCACAGGATATTACAGGGTAATCAATTTCATACTGTCAAAAGTGAACATGGTGGATTACAGTAAACTGGTTCTCATGCAGCAGCCTTTGTCAACTCTCTCAGGCATTGGGATGGGCCGCAAACACGACCACTTCCCAGCTCCCTCATGTTCTCTCTGCTGATTTGGCCCTGGCATCATCTAGACTTTGTCATGGCTGATTGGAAATAGGCACCTTATTGCATTAGGCCATGGCTTATTAAGCTAATGCTCTTAAGACAAGCCTTGCTTAACTGGGTGACAGCTTCTCAATTAGGTCGTCTGTGAAACATCCTCCCTGAACTAATTGCCCGGGACCACAAGCCAGAGCATTGGGATTAGCAAACTTCAGTTTGAATTCTTCGGACATCTCGGCTTTGCGTGAGCAAGTCATGGAATGCAGAGGCATATTGTGTGTGTGTGTGTGTGTGTTTGTAAGGTTTAAATGCATTTGCTTAGACATTGACTGGTATTGTACGTCATGAATGCGAAGGCTGAATTTTGGATGTAATCAATTATATAAAAAATAACACGTTGAAGGCAAATGGACAGAACTTTGATTTAGATATAAGAAAGACTTCTAAAAGTCCCCTTTTTTTTTTAAATATAAAAGACCTGATTTAGATGTTACTTGACATGTCAATAATGTACCGTAAAAACACTGTATTATGTATGACAGACGTCTGAACATGTTCCGTTCTAATTCAGGATTGATTGTTCCATCCTCCACTTCCTCAATAATTCCAACAAGGGCCCCGGCTTTCTTCTTAAGTGCCTGTGCCGTTTATGATTGTGTGATATCATGGTATGGCAATAGAATCATTACGCCGAGGTAATTTGTCGGAACTCAACAAAGAAACGTTGTAACAATTAATCATGGGGTGAATGCACAAGAACATGTAATTATGTTCATTAAGCAACGAGGCACAAGGGCAATTATCTCCGATCAGCCCAGCCTGTCACAGACGTGTCACATCGGTGATGTCGTAATAGCTCACCACTTTCAACAGTTTACCTCGTAGGATCGCGCCGGCACATCCCGTACGGTCTGTTTGCACGAGGTGGTCGGGGTGGCGTGATCCGGCCACGAGAACATGACATGGGGTGAACTGCTCTAACAGCGCTGTGGTGACCTCGGGGGAGTATTTTTGTAGAATACCCTCAGCTTGTTATGTACATATGCATATTATATTATGTTATATTATGCGTATACATATTATAGTCTGCGATATATGTAACCATACGAAAGGTAATGTAAATACAGTGTTGTTTGTTATTATTTATTTGGCCTCGTTTTTATTGCTGCCGGAGGGGTTACAGTTGCAAAGTTCAAATAAGGCTGGACTATTCATTTCTAACTCAAACTAGACACTCAAGTCTTTTGAGTCTTTTCTTATAGCCTTGTTGTCTGCATACCTGCATGATGTGAAGGTATTCTAGGAACGGCCATATTGACTTTCCAGACAAAAGAGGCTATACGCTAGCTGGAATCTATAAAGTAAAAGGTTGACTTGAGCCTGAAAACCATACAGACAGTCGTAAAAACAAAACATTGATAGGCCAGGAAATGCCATGGAGTTAATTAAACTGATTGGCCGGTCTGTCCTAAAGCAAACCTGACCTGCCAATCACATTGGATGTTTCTGCTTTATTCTCCTGTAACAAACTCTGGAATCGGCTTTCTGCCCTGCTTGAAACCAGGGAGAGGATCGACCTGACAGAGCTGTGTGTGATTGGAAAGAACTTCAGCGTCTGTACCCGTCAATCAATCACCAGAGAGTCGAGAAATTCTGACCTCTGTCTACTGCCGAGCATCCGCTAAATCTGCCGAGCGTGAAAATAATGGACGTTTAGGATAAAGACTCCTACTGTAATTACCTCCACCTGCTATGTACACATATAACAGCAGTTGAAAGGATATACAGGCCTCACCCAACTCCCTTCCACTCTCCTGTCTCTTCTTTCAGGCTCACTTCATCTTTCTCACACTTTTTCTCACTTTTCTGTCTCGTTTCACTCCCTCCATCTGAATATCTCCCGGGTCACTATGCTTTTGAGGAAGAAAAGACAAACCAATAGACAAAAGACAAAAAATAATGTGGGTTTATCACCAGAAGCCCTCCCGGTTAAAGATAACAGCCACAGAAGGCCTTTCTTCATGGCAGCCAGCCTCCTCAAGCTCCCTATCTTTTTTTCTTCTTTGTTTTTCCTTTGGGCGCAGTTCTCTATCTGTCTCCCGATTCTCTCAATTGCAAGCCTATTTGGAGCATGTTTGTTTTCACGCTCTCTCCCCTCACTCACAATCTCTCCCTCCCTCTCATTTTGTCCCTCGCTCCCTTTCTCGGCGTATGTACGTACATATGTGCGGGCGAGGCGTGTATAACCCCAGGTAAGCTCAGTGGAGGAGCCCGGCTCTCCTAGCCCGTGTCTGTGGGAGGCTGTGTCTCATCTCCCCCCCTGCATCCCTGTAGCTTTAATCTGTGACAGACCATTTCATAATCACAGCCGAGGGGGTCTTCTCTCCTCTCCTTCCTCCTCTTCTTCCTCCTCCCGCTCCTCTTCATCTCCCTCTCCTCTCCTTTCGCCTTTTCTCACCCCCTCCCCCCCGAGTGCAATCATTCACAGGCACGCACCCTCCCACAGCAAGATTAGCATCCTGCGTGCTCGTCCTACATAATCGCAGCACAATGGATCTAGCGCGCTAGATGCCGCCCGCCGCAACCCGACGCCATAGGGCACAATGGAACCCATCCTCCACACTGACTAACAAAAGGGACCCCGAACTCCAGCGCCACCCGCAGCAGTTAGTAGGGGAACGGGAAATAGGGTCTGCGTTTCCACACACCCATCCACGCTCCATCCCACAGATATAGGGGACATAGCGTACCCTGTGTCCATAACTGAGGGTTCATCTAGATTCTATAAGATGGATGCTTTCCGTGCCAATGAGGATAAGGCGTCCGTCATTTCACGTTTCCGTTTTTTTGCTGTCATCAACCTCGGCGTGATCACAATCGTGATCTTTGTTGGATGTCTTGAGCGGAGATGCTCCTAGGGGTGTGTTTTTCCCTGTGTGCGTGTGCCCGTGCGATTGTGTAATAAAAACATGTTTATTTCTGTAACATTCCTGTTACCCTAAATGCATCTCAGAATGACGAGTGTATCAATGGGTGCATTCGAAACAAACATTTGTCTCTACAGCATTCCTGGGAGTGGTGTCAATAACAGTGGTCCATTACCATATTGTAAAAGAAGAAACAATCGCCTTGTGATTCATTGTCACTGTCTGTCATAATGGCTGAGCCGATTAGCTCCAGCATTGTTTCCATCAAAGGCACAACACATCATTATGCTTCTCAGTCTGTTGAAGTAATTAAAACCATTTGGAGGCATCATCTCACATATAGCTGCTAGTGATTCGTTGGGAAGGCTGAAGCGGATGACTGTGATGTATGTAATGCAACGTTTATGTATTAGCTTTGAAAGGCTTAACAGCGGACCTGCACGCAGCCTCTCCCGTTGGATCCGTCGCTCAATTCCAATGCATTTCTTATAATACTTTAATAGGTAGGGGGGATTTATACCGCATTAGTACCAACCTCCATCAGATTTAAGGCCCATAAATCCTATTCGATATCCTTTATGTTTGCTGTAACGTTTTCCGTCTGTTTAATTTCATTTTCCCCTTGAAAGTGCCAAGCGCCTGTACTTTCTTGTCAGGTGAAATAAATAATTTGCAAATACTTTTCCTCCTATCCTGTAGAAATCCAACAGGCAATTAAATACTTTATATCTTTCACGCAAACAGACAAAATAGATCCTTGCTATACTGAAAGCTAGCCTAGCTTAAATCTTACCCTAACTACCTATACTGAGGTATAACTTAGCTTGAATCTCATCTTAACTAGCTCCACTGCGCTATGACCCACTCTTTCTGCCAAGTATCTCACTGAAGTATTCTATCCAATTCATTTCCCCTTAATTGTCTGCATGTTAAAAAGTGGAATTCAACAAAATTGAATGTGCAAAATGATTGCATAGCTCAGGAAAATCTTTTCATCAAAATCAATGTAATAATTCATAAAATCATTCAAAAATAAAATAAAATCAAACATGGTACATGACTCAATGCCCTATTTTTTACCTCAGTGCTGCTTTGAATTCTAACCTACAGCATATAGCACGTATGTTAAACAAATATCTGTCCTTTATCTTCCCTTGTCCTCCCATCCTGTACAGTGGTTTTGCCAGCTCAGCAGAAGTCCATCAAGTAATCCCTCACAGAATGAGACAATCTGTGTGGCATGGGGGAATGAGACGTGTACATCTTGAATAGCACTCATCTTCCCTAACCAGGGCCCTGTGAGCAATAAGAATGTCATTCAGGATATAGCGAGTATTCTGCATAAGAGATTTCCGACTTCCTCTCCCACCCTATGGCTTATAGATAGTCCTTAACTGTATGCAGCATAATAGTGATCTCACAGCTAGCCTTAAAGCTACAATCGGGGATTTTGAAAAATGTTAGCAGCGCCACTTCTTTTGGTGTACAACCAAGGGGCGAAGCTGGGAAAAAAATTACCCTTTCAAATATATACAATATTGTGTACATTTAGTCTATATGCAGAGGAATAAAACAGAATGCCAGATAGCAGACTGCAGCTTTTTCCCCCATAACCTGGCTGTCCTTCACCTTTGCTGTGTTGTGAATGTGAGTTAGGGTTAAACA
>JACXGI010005727.1:0-45439 GCA_016801175.1 Esox masquinongy
GCCTGCTCCCTGACTGTACTACTGCCGCCAGCCCGTGTACCGACTCTCTGCCCGTCCCTGACCACTCTGCCTATCGCTCGTCTGCCCCTTCGCCGCCGTTACGTTAAACGCCTTACCTCCCGTCCCCGTCCACTCTACCTGCCCTTTTCCCACTCGCTCCCAGTCCGCGATTGGATCCTCACCCGTGCCCGTGACACCTCCACTTTAAACCGTCCAATAAACTCATAGTTACGTAAACTAAGCAATAACCATGAACGTGTGAAAGAATGTGGCAAATGGGAGGAAATAAACTGTATGGACCAACTGATAGAGAACATAGTAGTAGCCCACAACCACCAGGATCCTCTGAGCACCACATTTACACACGCACACATACACGCACACACACATACCCAGCATGCACAGAGGGAGAGAAAAACTAAAATCAAGACAAATGTCTAGACATTACTTGTGTAATTGTATTCTTCAACCAGCAGTGCGTTGACTGTAGTGGTAGAATGGTTAGTAGCAGGATCAATACAGACTGAAGCTCATTGCTGACAGCCTTTTACATTCCTGTCTGGTCCATCTGTCTGTCTGTGTAGGCTCATAGAATGTAATACTACACTGTGCTCTATAACACTACACTGTGCTCTATAACACTACAGTGTGCTCTATAACACTACAGTGTGCTCTATAACACTGCTCTGTGCTCTATAACACTACACTGTGCACTATAACACTACACTTTGTTCTATAACACTACACTATACCCTATAACACTACACTGTGTCCAATAACAATACACTGTGCTCTATAAAACTACACTGATCTATAACAAAACAATGTGCTCTATAACAATGCACTGTACTCTATAGCACTACACTTTGTTCTATAACACTACACTATACCCTATAACACTACACTGTGTCCAATAACAATACACTGTGCTCTATAACACTACACTACACCCTATAACACTTTACTGTGTCCAATAATAATACACTGTCCTCTATAACACTACACTTTATTCCATTACAATACACTGTGCTCTATAACACTTCACCGTGCTAGTTTACAGTTTTTCCTGATTGCTAACAAGCATTGATCAATACTGAAGATACATTAACAAAACTCTTCACACAATCTGCAAAACGGAAGTGTATGTGGACCAAACTGTGAATCGTTTCTCATTGCTTTCACACAAAATGCATTCAGTGAACACATTCCCCAAAATCCATGAACTCTTTTCTCATTCATACTCCACCATCTACAAAACAATATATTCTCAGCACGTTTTCTCAAATGCTTATACACAGTTCCCAAAACTGTTAAAAACAGAATGATGGCAACTGTTGTGCATTTCTGCAGTAACCAGATTGAAATATAAAGAAAGTGTTTAACATTTGTTAGGAAATGTTAATAATTTTAGAATATTTAGTCAATCCAAACACAGTTGATTGCAGTTTCAACTGAAAACCGACCCAAGTGTTGTACACTGTACCCTTTGAGAGAAACGGTGAACATGTGAAAGAACTCCAGTATCAATATATCCAGGTAAGATGTCTGTTCAATAACCAAGCAAGGTATATACACATCTACGCATAATGTAAAGTACTGTAAACTTGTGGATTTACTGTATTTTTAGAAAGTAATGGGGATGGAAGCCAGTCAAACTGTCACATACAGTAAATTCATCTTTGTGGATGAAGCTGTATTCAACCTGGCAAAAACACGCTGAAGGGGAAGAAATGTGACTGGTCAGAGAGCCACCGTGGATGTCCCAGGCCAGAGTGGAGCTAACATCACAATGTGTGCTGCACTGTCCAATGATGGTTTGTTGTTACACAAACCACTCATTGGCCCCTACAATACAGAGAGGCTAGTAAATTATTTTTCAAAAGTATAATTTGCTATATGCAAAGATGTAGAAACAATAAAGGATATTCCTTCAAATTGCTGCATTTCTGATTCATTCGTGTGCTGTATACAATACGGTTTTTCTCGACTGTTTACAAGCATTGGTCAATACTGAAACCACAATAACAAAACTCTTCACACAGTGTGCATTACCAACATGCATTGTTGCAAAACAGTTAATCTCACCCCCAAAACTCACTAAAACCACCAAAACACTTCATATATGTCTCAAAAAAAGCTTGTTCCATCAAAACACTGGCAACAATTCTCACTCAGAAACACACACTGTCACTCATAACACACTGACCTAAAAAACACTAACAACAGGGATCATTACAGAAATTACGAAGTTTTATGTTGTAAGTTTTTTAAATTATTTTTCACATAAATCAGTAATTGATCATAGAATAAGAAAAACACCTCACTTTATTGACTGTAATAAAGTATACGGAACAAGAATTAATCAGAAAAGCAGCAAATTGAAGGATTTTTTCTACATCTTTGCATATAGTAAATTATACTTTTGAAAAATAATAAGTTCAATCAAAAAACTAATTCACCCAAATTCCAGGGCTGCAACAAAAACAAACAAACATCAACAAGTATAGTATAATCACTAGTCTCTCTGTATTGTAGGGGCCAATTAGTGGTTTGTGTAACAGCAAACCATCATTGGACAGTGCTGCACACAATGTGCTGCACACATTGTGATGTCCCAGGCCAGAGCTCCTCTCTGGCCTGGGACATCCATGGTGGCTCTGTATCCAATCACATTTCTTGCCCTGCGGCATGTTTTTGCAAGGTTGAATCCAGCTTCATCCACAAAGATTAATTTATGTGCAGTTTGACTGGCTTCCATCTCCATTACTCTCTAAAAAAACAGTAAATCCATAGTTTTACAGTACTTTACATTGTGTAAATGTGTATATATACCCTGTTTGGTTATTGAACAGACATCTTACCTGGATATATTGATATCGGAGTTCTTTCACACATTCGCTGTTTCTCTCAAAGGGTACAATGTACAACACTTGGCTCGGTTTTCAGTTGAAACTGCAAATCCACTGTGTTTGGATTGACTACATATTCTGACATTATTAACATTTTCTAACAAATATCAAACATTTTCTTTATATTTCTATCTGGTTACTGCAGAAATGCACACCAGTTGCCATCATTCTGTTTTGAATGTGTTTTTAACAGTTTTGAGAACAGTGTGTAAGCATTTGAGAAAAATCTGCTGTGAATATACTGTTTTGTAGGTGATGGAGTTTGAATGGAAAAAGAGTTCATGGATTTTGGGGAATGTGTTCATTGAATGCATTTTGTGTGAAAGCAATGAGAAATTATTCACAGTTTGGTTCACGTACACTTCCGTTTTGCAGACTGTGTGAAGAGTTTTGTTAATGTAACTTCTGTATTGTTCGATGCTTGTAAGCAATCACGAAAAACTGTAGTACAGTCAATAGTGAGGTGTTTTTCTAATTCTATGATCAAACACTGATTTATGTGAAAAATTATTTTAAAAACTTAAAAGATAAAAGTTTGTAATTTATGTAATGCTCTCTGTTGTTTGTGTTTTTTAGGTCAGTGTGTTATGAGTGACAATGTGTGTTTCTGAGTGAGAATTTTTGCCAGTGTTATGCATGAACAAGCTAATTATGAGACATGTATGGACTGTTTTGGTGGCTTTAGTGAGTTTTGGAGGTGAGATTAACTGTTTGGCCAAGATGCATGTTAGAAATGCAGACTGTGTGAAGAGTTTTGTTATTGTGGTTTCAGTATTGACCAAGGCTTGTAAACAATTGAGAAAAACTGTAATATATTGTGTGTTTGTGTGCACGCGCGCACATGTGTGTGTGTGTGTGTGTGAGAGAGGGAGACACACAGAGAGAGAGGGAGATAGAGAAAGAAATAAGATCATATCAGTAGGGGGATATGGAAGGATTGTTCTGATTGTCTGGTATAACAGCCAGTAGCACTAATGTAATCAAGCATAGGTGTCTGGAATAGAATGCCCTCAATCCCTTCATTACAGTTGTTTACTTTGCCAAGGACTGCACACTCACACACACACACACACACACACACACACTAAACCCAACACACTAGAGTTGGGTGACAGAGAGCTGATACACACTGTATGAGACGGAGAGTGTGTGTGTGTTTGTGTGTCTGTGTGTGTGTCTGTATGTCTGTCTGTGTGTTTGTGTGTCTGTGTGTGTGTGTGTGTGTGTCTGTGTGTATGTGTGTGTGTGTCTGTGTTCCATCCATTAAATGACTGAGCCATTTACAGTTTTTCCCAATCGATTTGACACATTTCTCCAAACTCACATAACTGCTCTCAAAACAGTTAACACAGCAAACTAAACACAATCTTATGTTGGCAAAACATGTCAACATTCATTGCATAATGAAGCACTGCATTTTATTCTAGCAATCCGTTTATTTAAAATAAATACTAACATCAAAACTATAAGCGTGTTGTCTGTTCAGTTGATGACAAATTCAGCTGTAGATACAAAAATAAAAGAATGAAAATACATGTTTTTCGTGAAGTTCTTCAATGAGGAGTTCAGTTCTATAACAATGAGTTTTATATATATATATATATATATATATATAAATATATAAAACTCAGAGAAATGCCATCTGAATGAAGCAGGTATACAAAGTGCCCTGTGAGAGGAACTCCATTAGAATGAAAAAGTTGTGATTCCAAGTACGTGCAAGCCAATTACTGCACTTCTACTGTAAACACAAAGATGGCATTTCTCCTTAGAACACGATCAATTGGAGACTGCATTGGTAAATATTGTGGAATAGTTGATTGTCCTGTATTATTCTTTGCTGAATTTCTTTGAGGCGGAGGGGGTTGTTCTGGACTACCATGTCAACAATGGCATGCTCTTGTTCAATTGAAAATAGTCTTGTTCATCCACCTGCATGTTCTCGAACTTCAATTCTGAATAATGTTTGGACAAGCAGGAACATTTATGGTACAAAACTAGAACTACGTAAAACAAGGCTACATAGACTCTCACTGTAGAAGTAGAATGGTATAGCTACTTATAACTGAATGGTATAGTTACTTACCGGTTTTCCCACTGAAATGTGCGGATAATTGAAGCCACTGTGGATCTGTTTATATTGGGCTGAACTCTCTGCCCAGCTTCTCTCAAGGAGAGACCATGATTTATGACATGGTCAATAAGGGTGGCTCTGATTTAATTTGAAACATGTCTGTACCCTACCCTTCTACCTCTCCTCCCTCCTCTCACACCTTGTCCCTTCCTCTCTGTCCATGTCTTCTTATATTTTCTTCTCTTGCTCTTTCCACTATACCAATGCCCTCCAATCTACCCATCTCTTCTCCCTCTACTCCTCCCTCTTCTCCTCGTCCTACATCCTCAACTCTTCTTGCTTCTTCTCGAATATCCTCAGCTCTTCTTGCTTCTTCTCCTACATCCTCAACTCTTGTTGCTCCATCTCCTCTTCCTATACCAGCTACTCCTTTCCTGTCAACTCATTCTACCTCCTCAACTGTTCCTCTCCCTCTGCCCTGTCCACCACCTCTCACTCTTAAACCTCTTCCTTTTCCGCATCTAATTCTTCTTCTTCGCTGTTTTTCTTTTCCCCTATTCTAGTTGTTGTAATTAAGGTAGATGTATAAACATTTAGGAAATTTGCACTTCTTGTGTTATGTGTGTATTTGGGGCTGATTGGACACAAACCATTTGCAACTGGGAATTTAACAAATAACAGAGTTTTGTTTGTTGTGTTTGGAAAATGGTACACAAATGTTTGTGATTTTTGTAAAGATCAATAAAAAGAGCGGCAATAGTTTTTTCCTGATATATTAAAGTTTTGGTTGGCTGTATGAACTACTTTGACAACATTTGAGAATTATGTGCACAGTGTTTTGAGATTTGTAACTTTTTTGTTATTTGTAACTTATATTAAATGAAGGAAAATTTACAATCTGTTTAGAAAAATTACAAAGTGTACAGATCACCGTGTTAACTGTTTTGAGAGCAGTTAACTGAGTTTGGAGAAATGTGTCAAATTGATTGAGAAAAACTGTAAACTGGAGATGTGTTGAACAGGGTCACCTAGGCCTGAGCTATGACCAAGACACATTCAGCCTGAATATCAAAGTAGAGACAAGTATTGGTGTGTGTGTGTGTGTGTGTCCAGATATTTGTATGTCACTTGCATAGCCTCACTGCCCCCATGGCAAGTCTGAATGGTGTGTCAATAGGTTCCTGTAAACGTGTTTTATTGGAAAACTGCTGGAAGGTGTTACAGTACAATGTCATGAATAATAATGAACGTCATTTGTTTTCATTCTCCTTCATTCATTTTTCTTTCTTTCATAGATACATGCAATTCGATTCATGAGTTCAATCGAAAACTATGTTTAAACCCTTTATCGTGCTTGGAATTTGAGTCCCTGTCAGAGTCCACATCCCAATCAAAGTGGTTCAGATGTGTAGCAAGTCATTGGTGGAGGGAGGTGCAGAGCTCTGTTTCAACGGACTGGACGTCACTCTCAGTCCTCTCAACTAATGATTGGTTTGCAAGGTTGTGCAATTCAGATGTGCAGTTGCAGATAGAGGATCAAGAGACTCATTCATATATAGGATGAGTCAACAATACTATTTGAATTAATAGAAGATTCTTTTTCACACTTCTTGGGGTGATACATTTTCTCTTGACAGGATTTTTCTTACAATTTTTGCCGCAATAAAAAAAACCCTAAAACAGTGTTTTTCTGGCAACATATAATAATTTCCTTAAACTCCCACCCAGAGTGATTGATTTACAGGTCTCTGAACCCCTACCAACTCAGTGAGTCACAAACATACTGCTCACTCCCCATGACAATCACACCCCCAGAGATTGATTGACAAGGAAAAACTAAACTCTTACAAGCAGTGCTTAACTTGGACTGAAATATGTGCTAGAACTCATTTCCAGTCAGTGTTGTTGTTTTTTTATGAAGAAAACATCACAGGAAGCGTGCTTTAATGCGAAACTCATCCTGTATTATCTTCCATGTAGCTAAGGCGGTTTTGTGGACCAATTCGAGCTACATGTCAAGTTTGACAGTCATGAAAACTATCATGGATTATTTGCCATACATCATTACCAAGCTAACATAGCTGAGTCAAACTTGATGTGAAACATTTGGGGATCAGGTTAGTGATGCTCCACAGACCTGGTTACCATGACATGACAAGCAGTGTCCATGTTTCAAAGTACACGTAGAATTACATCTACTTGTTCTCTTGTAACTAGGTGGAGTTATGGTCTTACGTCCCACCCCCAATTCATTAATTTGTTCTTCTTCCAGCTGACTTTGCTGAGAGAGTTATTGAGAAAAATGGCCTTCGTATTACTGGATTGAGTGGTTGTCCCATCTAGCTATCTTAAGATTAATGAATGAATGAAAACTAAGTCGCTCTAGTTAGTGAAACTTAATTATTAAAATATCTATGTAAAAGTAAACAGTTTGTTTTATTTTTGTAATGACACAGGTGAAGTTGCAATAACATCATATCTATATGAATATCAAACCTTTTTGATATGTTGACATAAATACTACACATTGGACCCTTTATTGAAAAAAATCAAACTACATCCCCTCCGCCCCTTCATCATTCCATCCTTCATCCTTCTATCATCCCTCGATATCTCTCACAGTCACACAGTTTCCTGCTGCTCACCAAGTTTCCTCAGCCTGAACCCTCATTGGTTCATTTTGAGAATATACTTGGTTCATTTACAGTATAGATTCTCAGTAAAGAGCCACTTAGTCCAGGACTAGGGGATATGAATGCAGTCTCCAGTCTAAAACCCTGTTCTGTCTGCTGTAGACCACAGATAAAAAAAAGACAGTAATTGGACAATGTTTAACGAGCAGCTCTGAATCATGAATAATTCTTTGCTTAACGCACACTTCTGTCAAAAGCATCAAGTCTCACAGATATTCATTCATGATATTCCTTTGGGGAAAAGTTTTGAAACAACTTTAACAGGCCTTTCACTTCCCCTTCCATGTCATATAACAGCACTACCCTAATTCCCTGCCATATACTCTTATTCAGAATGTAAAGCTGGACAAGTCCGTTGTGTCCTCTCCTCTCTAGTTTAACACAGTTTACTGAATGGATTTGCATAACAACTTGAGAGGTCTAACAGTGTGTAAATTCCCAAACACGCAGTTTCATTTCTCTATCTCTGTGGGGTCCTGAGTTCCCAAGTGGGGACATGCCAAAAGAGATGGTGTTTCCATCTCAGTGATTTATGTTAAATTCTAATAATTGGGGTGACTCAGGTTGAAGTATTATGGTTTAGGGTTAGGACTACGTTCAGTTTAGGCATAGATGTGAGGTTTCGGGTTAGGGCATAGGGAACATGGAATTTCAGGTTTTCTGGCCTTCAAAAGAATATAAAAACAAACACACACACACACCCACACAATACCTCCCACTCTCCCTTTAACCAAATAACAAATTCACTCACCAATCAAGCTCTCTTTCTTGCTATTCCCTCTCCCTTGATATCGCGACACTTCCCCTTACCACCTCAACACTAACAAAGACTTTGAAGTCTAATTTACTCCAAGAGCAAAGGAAAAGAGAAAAAGAGCAAATGGAAGATGCTAGTCAATAATGAGAGAGGAATTACGTAGGTGATTGAATGTAAGGATCAAATGGATGCTAAAAGGCTTTTTATTCTGCCTTTTAAAATATGAGTGTGTGATGGTCTGGATTATATCCAACCAAAAGCATCTTTAGATCTGTGGTGGCCCAGGCCTGGTCCTGTGGCAGATAGGAGCAGGTCTGTAATGACCAGGACCCAGCACTCCAATTAGGTTGTTTACGCTGAAATGACTGGGGCTAGAAGTTCAAAGTTAAACATTTTTCCAGCTGAAAATGCCGATCAGCCAATTACATTTACTCTCACATGATAGAAACTTACATTGTAGCTTTGCACACATTAGTTCTAGGATTTTATGAGTACAATTTGTAACCAAATTACTTTTAGTAATCAATCGTTTTCACCACAACGTGAAAACGATTGGTTGACAGACATTTGGGCAGAGCCTAAATTGCTCCACTCCGCGACTCCTAATTTTCTGAAATATCACTGGCTAATCTCACATGGTGAAAGTGATTACATCCTGGAACAAATTAAATGTCAGACCAACTAATATCCCTGGGTTCTCTATGTTGTTGCACCATCAGCTCTCCAATTCAGAAGGGTTGGGTAAAAAGCACAAGCTACATTTCGCTTCGACATTGTATGCTACTGACAACTAAAACAATGTTATCTTAATCAATGGCATTATGTCGCGTAGGTTAATTTTGGCCACACAAACTCAGTTCATTAGTTGTGAGGAGTACTGCGTTATACACTGGAGGCTAAGTGCCCGAAGTGATCTAGTTCCTTTGATTATCAGAACTGTTGGACATACGCATTTAGAGAGAGGACAAATTTGTCTCCAAGTGCTGGATCTTGCGAGCTATGTGGACATAGTTTGTTTCTATTTTAAATGGTTAACTTTTATCAAACGTCACCACCAATTAAAAATGTTGATTGGCTGATATGTATTATGAGCCAGAGGACCTGTTTAACTATACACTGTTTGAGAGCAGTGGAGACACTCATCTAAGCGGGAGAGCAACCAGAAAGGAGAATTCAACCCACCCAAAATAGGCCTAATGGGAAATCTGTGAGGTAAACTAAAGTGGATTGCAACAAATAACTTCCAAAAACAACCCACCAGATTACGTGCTCTCCTCATTATAGTGTTAAGTGATTATGATACCACACAGCTGGCCTATAGACTATACTCCCACTTCCAAAATAATGTTGCCTGATCAGTTGCACTGTTAAACTGTAAGGTTGCACACATGCAAAATGCTTAGAGGAGCATAATGTTAGGCCTGTATTTAAATTCAACAATTTACTAGTGACTAATACATGCCATTCCAAGTAACTTAACTTAGTCATAACTCAATCATGATTTCATTGAAATAGTTCCACATTAAACATAGAGACTCTCCAGCAATATTTTAACAAGATATCAGCTGGATATAATCTAGAAACCAATCTTTGTGGCAATAGGCCCATAAATTCTACCCACACATACACATACAGACACTTCCAATACGGCATAGTCCATTATCCCTCTGACAGGTAGGAATTACACTGTACGAGAAGGTTTGAATCCCAAGGAACCTGCCCACACATTTTTCAAAGTAGAATAGATCAACATAGTTACTGTATTAGTCAAAGCTTTCTTACTGAAAACCCCTGGTAGATCATGGGTGAAGAAGGCATCATGGTGCTAAAAGTATGTACATTTTCTTTATTTATCCTGACAAAGACATATTACTCACAAAAAAAGATTTTCACGTTTTTACACTTAGACGTGAATGTACGCATTATTAACAACATCATATTTTAGCACTAAAATTCAATCCTGTGTGTGTGTCCGTGAACTCTACATAGTTGTGCTCTGTGGGAGACTGAAGGCCAATTTAATGCATAATGTGCAATACATATGTTAGGGGCTGAATGGTTAAATGTGGCTCACTTCCCTATGCTCAAAGTCCTGCAGTAACAGCTAAGATGCAAATATTTAAGTAAACTCTTCACTGTTTTCTGTGGGCGACAGCTGGTGGTAATCCAGTGGCCAATCCGCATTGCCACAGTACCATAAGAGCTACACACATATACAAACATACATATTGTACATGCAAACAACAGACTCAAAGAAACAAACAAACTAAAATGCATACATACACACATGCACCCATTCATTTATGCCAGCAAATACAAATCCAACTGTGTGCATCGTTACCATTTCTGCCAGACCAAAGATAATAAATTTGTGATGTCAAAGTTTTGTGTTCTGCCTGAGGTGGTGTTCTCATTTCTTTGTGCTGAGGAACCTCTCTAATTTGCCAAATAAGAGAGCTTAAATGTGCTGTGATGGACAGCGCATTCGCCACCAGTTTTCTTTTTTTCACATAGAAAAAAAGACTGTGACTGTGCTTCTCCTTCTGATATGAAATGTAATTCGCATTTATGTCTGGACTGTTTTCTCCTCTGAATATGAAGTTCCTACCTACCTAAGGAAGGCATCACGTTATCAGTCAATGAGCGTTTTAATCAAAACGTGTCCTCATCAGAAATGCACACAGGCAGAAATGCACACAGGTTGACAAACACAGAAAGGAAGACGTCAATAGCCAATAGCGTTCACACTATGTTGCTGCTAGAAATAAGGCTGCATTAGCATAGGAGACATTTCTCTCGATTTCTAATTCTCACTAGCTTTACAGTAACTACTGTATTTTGTCTCCATCCAACCACTTAAATTACTTATTCACACCATTCTCTCCATGAGTCTCATTTCCACTCCATCATTCTCACTTCATTTTCTCTTCTACTATCTCTGTTAAGAGGTTTTTTTTTTCTTTCCCCATACTGGCTATTCTGTCACTCATTTGAGACAATTTTCCTATTTTAATACTCTTTCTTCAATTACCTTACCCTCCCATTTTTTGTTATTTTTGTTCTCTGCTCTTCACCCCCTTCCCTTTCTAATTTCCTTTGTCTCCCCCTTTCAGTTCCCCCTTTCTCTGTGTGTGAAGCGCGACATTTCGTTTTCTGCTCCGTCAGCACTTCTGGGCTGCAGTGGAGGCAGATCCTGGCAGAGCTCACCGTGGAAACCAGGACCTGAGTGACAGCTTGTCCGCTCCAAAACAATCGACTCATTAATCTAGCTGCAGCTCCGCTCACCATCTCTGCTACTTAACTCCTGCTACCGGCTACACACACAGACTCATAGATGGTTAGGAAGAAATGATGGACAGATGGACACAAACATCAACTCTCTATGATCTACACTTTCAAAGAAAGAATTGGTTCTTCTCTTTATTCATATGTAAGTGATAAAGGGATGGAAGCAAAGCCATTGGATGTTTTATAGATCCATTACAGAGTCAGTAGAGCAGTTCACTGCTGAAAGCGCTGGTTCTCAATCATGGACAGGGGCACACAAAGGGACACACATTTATTTTATTTTATTATACTGATATGTGAAAACGTTGGGTCCCTCAGGTTTGAGAAAGACTGACATAGATTGGTAGATGGATGGACCGATATATACTCATCCAGATGATGGATTTATAGACGGATAGATATATACTTATCTAGATAATAGATGGATAGATAGACAGACACATAGACCTTATTGCGAGCTGGACGTGTTAAGCTACTGAGCCTGAAGGAGAGAGAGGGAGTTATGAAACATTCATCCAACAATTATTTATTATTTATTATTGTTATTCCTCCATGTAGGCGCCGGACATTAACACAGTATGAAGGGGAGGAATCCTCCCAGGGAGCCAGAGAGAGGGAGACTCATTACATCTCTACATCCTGTGGGTGAGGAAGAGGAGTCGTACATCGCAGAACAATGGTGAGGGGAGGAGGCAGTGTAGCAATAACTGGAATGTAATGGAACATGAAGAAACCATGTGTTCAGTATCATTTCATCTCATCTCCATGAGGCCGATGTCCGCAATGAAGGGGTGCCACCTGTGATTCCCACCATCTCACAACCTCATCCCACACTCCCGCGTGAAAGAAGGAAAGATAGAGAGACATCCGAATGACAATCTCAAACGTTATTGTTGCTTCAACAATATTCAGCTGTGAATAAATGTATCCATGGTGATTCATAGGTATGTATGTTTTGGCAATAGATGCATTGTTATGTCACACAGACAGAAACAGAGAATCACCCCAGCAAACAGGAACTTTCATGGACTTTGTAATGGACGTCCAGGGTTACATTCCATCCGTTTGATGACGGAGGATGTCCTAAAGACAAAAGTTTCTTTGCAGGATGACATTTCCTCTCCTCTATGAAACGCGAACAAATGTGGGACAAGTCGAACACAGGAGCAACGTATACTCTTTTGAAATTCAGGTTGAAGCACAGCTGATGTAAACTGTCAAGAGTTGAGATGCGGGAGCGAAACAAAGCTAGCACAACTCTTTTTCTCTTCCCATTTTTCCTTCAACATCTTTATCGAGCTCACGGTTCCTCTGTGTTATTGTATGATTAGCAGTCAGGCATCTTGTTTGACAGCACTTCCAAAAGATGCAGAACGCGCAATACACATCATCGCACTCTCGTTTCACTGTTTCAATACATAGTTTTTCCCTCGCCTACACAACAGACACCAAGTGCAGCTGTCTTCTTCAACATGGCGCATCTTGAAGTCAGGGATAGCCTATTAGCCAGACACAGGGATAGCCTATTAGCCGGACACAGGGATAGCTTATTAGCCGGACACAGGGATAGCTTATTAGCCGGACACAGGGATAGCTTATTAGCCGGACACAAGTTTGCTTCCCCGTTAACTGACTGCAAAGAGAAAGTTGGGGGAAGAAAGGAAAAAGAGGGAAGAGAAAAACAAATCCGCTCTAAACCGGCTAACATTTTATGTCAGAAACAGCAGAAATGGGTATCTCCGAGTTTAGAGGGAGCTACGTCGACTCGCGATGTTTGGGAGACAATGCCCTTCTCTCTAACATCACATTTTGCGTACTCAGCGATAACAAAGAACAAAACTCCATTAAGAAACAAACGCTGCGCTTGCAAGACTGTGATTCGGGCCACTGCAGTGGGGAGGGCTGTTTGCTACTAGATAGGCCTGCCATGGTGTCAGATTTAATATGCAGCAGACACAGAGGGCCTCGTCGTGATCATCGTCGTCGTCATCATGCTTTAACTCTGGGGAGGGGATGAGGGAGCAGAGCTGCATGTTGGTGTTAACGCTGCTTCACTAGGGTAGACAGTGCAGCAAGGTGTTTCTGTATGTTGTGTGTGTGTGTGTGTGTGTGTGTGTGGCTGTGTGTGTCAAACACATAATTCCTCAGCGTAATTACTGAGGCTCCCAATTGCCGCAGCGAAAAGTGTGATAAGTACCAGAACGGCCGGGCGGGAAGGACTATGGAGGACACATGTTCAGATCTTCAACTCTCCAGAGCAAGGAGAAAAACTGTTTTAACGTAAAAAGAATTGTTCGATATTGTAGGAGGATTTAGCTAACCTATCATCCCATCAAAACAAAAAGAGAGAGAGAGTGAGGGACAGAAAGAGAGAGTGAGGGATAGAAAGAGAGAGCGGGAGAGATGACTAATTTAATGAGAGGGGAAAAAACAGATAGAGAGATAGATGGAGACGTGTCCACCATTTCATTCCCACAAACTACGTCCAGTCAATCTGTCTGTTTAAATAATGGATATTTAAAATGACAAGACGTGTTTGATAACTGTCAGAGCAGCAAAGCATGTCCACATGACATTTTCACCTCTCTTTTCCAAGCTACTCTTCTACTGCGTCTCTTCAACTAGAAGCCTTCAATTATTTCTTCCTCTCGTTCAAATAGGCAGGGTGAGGGAAAGTACAAGTGGGTATTCATTGAATCAACTCTTCAAAACTACTGTACTGCCAGGTCGTGAGAATTTGTTTTATTAGAAAAGGGTCCATTGCAAGCCGGGAATGGCACATATATTTGCACCTGTACAGTACTTTATGGGGGGCTCTTTACAGTATGCATGTGAAGCTGTTTATTTTTCAAATAAACAGGTGTGCTGAAAGCCTCTTCAATAAATCTCATTAAGTTCTTTAAATAGGAGCCTTTGCGCTCTTCGCAGTCAATTGTAGGCAACTGTTTTTTGTAGCCGAACACAAGGAGGGAAGCTAGTTCTACAATGTAGAGAATGAGATTGATTAAATAACATTGTGGAATCCTCCAATTAGCAAGCAAGTTTATTTACATAGCACAATTCATACATAGAAGCAATTCAATGTGCTTTACAAAGAAAAAGAAAAATTATAAAAATACAATAGCATAAAAACAAATACTCAACTGAAAACATCAAAACAACATCATAATAATAAAACAATTAAGTTTAAATCTGGAGTTTGCCAGCATTTTGCCTCTCCGGTAGACCACAATAGGGATGGACAAAGAGTTATTAATAAAACATTAACCGTACCTCGCCACAGCTTGACAAATGTAGCCTACTCAGGTGCTAACACTAAACATGTTGACACATCTATGCCGACATCACCCCTGAGCAACACGTAATGCAAAGAAACAACACAATGATTGCATTGTCTGCCCAATGCAATCTAGCAGCACCTAGCATCTAATCGGGCAAAAGAAATGACAAGAACTTTACTGTATTTTTGATTGTGCTCTCATCAAGCATTATACTAGCGTTACATCTTGTACAGTACTACAACCCTGTTTCCAAAAAAGTTGGAAAGAAAAAAATAATGTAAAGAAAAACAGAATGCAATGATGTGTAAATCACTTAAACCCTATATTCAATAGAAAATAGTACAAAGGCAACCTATCAAATGTTGAAACTGAAAAACGTTAATGTACCTTGAAAAATATATGGCCGCTTTGAACGTTATGCCAGCAACACATTTCAAACAAGCTGGGACAGAGGCAACAGAAGAATGGAAAAGTTGTATAATGCTAAAAACAAAACCTGGTGGAAAATTTCACAACTAATTAGGTTAATTGGCAAAAGGTCAGTAAAATGACTGGGTATAAAAATCCCAGAACATCCCAGAGAGGATGTAAAGATGTGGAGGGGTTCACCACTCTGTGAAAGACTGCAACAATTTAAGAATAATGTTTCTCAACGTATAATTGCAAAGAGTTTGGGGATCTCATCATCTATGGCACTTCATATCATTAAAAGATTCAAAGAATCCGGAGAAATCACTGTATGCAAGGGACAAGGACGAAAACCAGTATAGGATGGCCCTGACCTTCGGGCCCTCAGACGGCACTGCTTTAAAGTGAAAACTGTCCTGTGGTCTGACTAATCAAAATGTAAAATTATATTTGGGAATCATGGACGCTGGATCCTCCGGTCTAAAGAGTACAGGGACGACCTGGCTTGTTATCAGCGTACAGTTCAAAAGCCAGCATTCTTGATGGTTTGGGGGTAAATTAGTGCATGTGGCATGGGTGACTTGCACATCCGTGAAGGCACCATTAATCCTGAACAATATATACTGGTTTTGGAGCAACCTATATTGCCATCCAGACATCTTTTTCAGGGAATTCCTTGCTTATTTTAGACAATGCCAATCCACATTTTGCATGTATTACAACAGCATGGCTCCATAGTTAAAGAGTCCGGGTGCTAAACTAGATCTGTCACTCATTAAAACATTTGATGCATTATGAAATCCCGAACTGTTGAGCAGCTGAAATCTTATATCAAGCAAGAATGGGAAAACATTTCACTTCCAAAACTACAGCAATTGGTCCCCTCAGTTCCCAAACGCTTACAGAGTATTGTTCAAAGAAGAGGTGATGCAACACAGTGGTAAACATGCCCCTGTCCCAACTTTTTTGAAATGAGTTGTTGGCATCAAATTCAAAATGGGCATGTATTTTTCCAAAAACAATTACATTTCTCAGTTTCAAAATTCGATATGTTGTCTTTGTACAATATTCAATTAAAGATATGGATAAATGATTTGCACATCATTGCAATCTGCTTTTATTTTCATTTTACACAGTGTCCCAACTTTTTGGAAACGGGGTTGTATCAACACTATATTCAACTGTGACCCTCTAAACACAACACAAACCGAACCGTGGTTTGCTCCATTGGAAGTCCGTAATGTCGCAATGACCTAATGATGACACTCGCAAACACACACACACCTAATGAAGACACTCGCAAACACACACACACCTAATGATGACACAAGCAAACACACACACACTTATGCATGTATGCGAACACACACACTTTCTTCTGTTTGAGTGTCAGACTTACACAGGTTTTGAATATGTGACTTACACAGGTTTTGCATATGTGTGCCTGCTGCCTCCAGACAATGGGTGAAAGCTGATGTTCAAAAGACAGCGGGATCTTAAAATGCTGTGCAGAGCCTGGACTGAAAGCCTGGACTGACAGGGCCTGGCCCAAGACTCAAACAAGGGCAAGATATCAAACCACACCACGTCTTGACAACCTGTGCCGTCGTCAGCAGAAAACAATTGCAAAAAGCAGCAAAGCCCTTTGTGTAAAACCACCCCCCAAAAAAGCAGCCTCCATTGGTGCTTCTATTCGCACAACCTCTTACAGAGAAACTCACATACACATGGACGCACACACAAAAACACACAACAATTCCCGTCCACAAACACACATACACACACACACACACACACACACACACACACTATCGCAATGCTTTGGAGAGGAGTTGGAGCAGGCAGAAGGTTCCATTCATGTAGCTCATGTCCCAATAGTAGAGATAAGAGTAGAAGAGCTCCAGCAGTAAGTAATTACACTTCACACACTTAATCTGAGCAGAAAGAGAGAGAGAGCATCAATCCCCAGAGCCCCAAAAGAACACCTTTCCACCGAAAAACACTGCGTCGATTCGAAGGCATCTGCACGCCAACTAATCCTAAATAGATCTGCTGTCATGTGGAAGGGGCAATGGGGTATTGACGACCATCCGCGTGTCCAGGTGGAAGGCCCAACGCTTGTCCTCCCTCTCTCTCCACATTAAACGGAGGAATGGCTTCCGCATCCTGAGTCTCAGTGTGCTTTCCTGTTCCCGTCACGCTCACTAAGTCCCACAAATATCACATACACAGACACGCACACGACGGCCAGTCACAGGGGAAAGCGCACGGTTTGACGATGTTTGGGTGATTTTCTTTTCTCTGTGGGGTAGCGTGCCCACCACCAGCCTGACTCCCCGTTCCTCACACAACCATCTTTCTCCACAGCGGCTGACGGGAAGAAAGCGAGCAACAGAGTGCACGGTGACTCGGCGAAGGCACCAATCAGCCGGTAGCAGTGACCTGATGACAGCAGGGAAAACCGGAGAGGGAGAGACGGAAGGAAAGACAGAAAAGAAACAGAGGGAAAATGGAGGACAGGGAACAGAGAGTGCTGTTTAATTAAAAAGGGGGGAATGAAGGAGGATGAGGACAGAGGGAGAACATGAGGAGAGAGTGGGATAGAGAGTGGGGACTAAAAAAGATTACACAGACAGGCAGACAGACAGGCAGGCAGACAGACAGACAGACAGACAGGCAGGCAGGCAGGCAGGCAGGCAGACAGGCAGACAGGGTGAGGCCTTGAAAAGACGCCGTGCATCTGTTTCGGTTCCGACTCCCTTTTCCGATGGCTTATTAAACTTTCATACTTTAATGAGTCAATATTGGATATGACATTTTGGGGGTGGAGGTTGCCATGGCTGCCAACCAATCAGGCCTGGCCTGTCAGTCTGTCTGAAGGCAGGGGACAGGAGTCAGACAGGAAGGTACACTCCGCCAGACAGTTGTCATACCAGGAAATCCAACTCCCCCTTGGACCCCCTCCTTAGCCCAATCAAACCGTCTCCGATTTATTCCGGTCAGGGAAGTCAAAGGCAGCTCTTCTACGGAGCAAAAACTGCCTGGGAAAAAAAATGTATGTTCATGAAGAAAATGATGAGGATGCAAAGACAAATTCAATCCCATATTGAACCATGTGCACCACGTACTGTAAGGTAAAGTAGTAATAAAAGACTGGGGTTTTTTTTCCCGCTGCTGCAAGCACTTTTCAGGGAGTGACTGTATACAGGATGCATTGGTGTCGTTTCTCAGGTGCTTAGCTAGTCTCTGTGCCCATACAGAGTGAAATGAATAGTACTGGGAGGTTAGAATACATCAGCCTCTCGTGGATGTGAGGTCGTAATCTACTTTCTAACTATAGTAGGGCCCAACACAGTCATAATAACAACTCGGTAATCTCTCTCTCCTGGCCTGGAACGGCTCTCATCTCTCTTTCATCTTAAAACAGCAGTTCAGGCTGTTTGGTTAGTTTAATAATAGGCTAATTCAGATGAGAAACAAAACACGGTGCTCTTCTTTCGTTCATTCACTCTCTCCTTCTCTCTTATTTCGCTTTCTCTCCCATATCTTGAAACAGCAGTTAAGGCCGTTTGGTCTGTTGAATAATAGGCTAATTTAGATGAGAAATAAAAAGCAGTATTCTTCTGACAACTGTCCTTCCTTACATGCATATACTCAAATACAAAGTTTGTGCGTACACAGTAACACGCGCACACACACACACACACCAGGACCTGAGCCCCAATGCCACCTTTATAGAACTCTCTCTGATTATCCTGTTTCTCTTTATCTCCTAAGTCTTTCTTTCTCCTTCTGTATTCCGTTTCTCTCCTCTCATTTTCTCTCATATGAAAAATACGCCTTGATCATAACATAAGCAGAGACTGTGACTCAAATGAGGCCTCTCTTAAAGAAGCCCACTCATCCTCCTCTCGTCCTTCCCCTCTCTTCCTCTCTCGCTCTTCCCTCTAGTTCTCTTCCTTTTGTCTGATATACAATGTGCTTATAAATTCTCCATCAAAGAAAGATAGAATAAAAGTCAAAACAGAAGATCCAGATTCTCGTCACGTGTGGTAAGAAAGAAACAGGCTCGTTTTAAACCATAGTTTAACAGTGTTGTTTCGGAAGCCATTCCTACATCATTTGGAAAGTTGCCGCAAAATCTCAACTGAAAAAGAAAAGCAGAAACAGTAGGTGAATGTAAGTAATATAAAGGTACATGTCATGATCGTAATTTGACTAATTTCTTACAGTAGGAGAAAAACTGGTAATTGCAGAAGTCATTGAAATAACATTGCAAAAATTTGTGAAGTTGCAATACACTACACATTTTCAATTCCCAGTGTGCAGCAAATTTCCTGGAACAACAGGGTGATAAAATTCAAATCCACCACCTAGATGTAGTTAACAGTAAATGACGAATGACACAGGGATCTCTTTGGCCTGTGTCTCTGTGGATAACCTTTAAATCTGTCCTTAGGCAGGCCACAGAAGTGCCAGTCTACCGGCTCCCCGCCTTCTAACCTTTCTCTCCCTCACTTCAAAAATGAAATCAAAGACTTTAAAAAAACAGGAAGGAAAAAACGAAAGGTACATTAAAAGTGAGATGACAGGCAACATATTTAAAAGTAGAGCTGACACAGAGAAGGATGATTGAAACTTAAAAGGCAGGGGTAATCAGTTAGAGGTCTTCATCAACTTAAAGGTGGAATACTTAATGGTGCCACTGTGAGACTGGTTTGGGATATACCAACATGAAATATTTTATCAGCAAACATTTTTGTTCAGGCACCACTGAATGTGTAATTTTAAGACACTCACTGCCACCTCGTCTAAGAAACAAAAACCAAAACAAAATTCTGAGGCAGAAAAAAATTCAACTGTTCCCCCTCATGCAGATCCATTTTAAAGGTCTATAGTGCCAGTTAAAATGCAGAAGATTTCACACCAGATTGACTGCAAAGTTACACGTTTTTCAATCAATACACGACTTGCACTGCATGAAAGGTGTTTTAAAATGTCCCTTCATTAGGTCCCTCCGGTTTCTTTTAATAAATGTTCCGCAACAAAATGAGGAGTTAGGCGGAAAAACTAGACATCTGTCTTCTTCCAAACACAGATAGTTATTATGTTAGTAGGTAAATTTGCAAGCTTCATGACAATGAGTTGTGGGTCGGTCAGTTGCCTGGTGGCCTCAGATTTCAGATCTGCTGAATTATTCCATTTCCTAGAGACCATCTTCCACTATCTCAGGTGGGAGGACATTGCAAAGTGATCACCAAGCCACACAAGGCACCCAGTCAATCCTGATCCAACTACGGATCAGTCGAGTCCATCCTCACTACCGAAATCACCTTCTGGTTTGGGTCTGTGTCTGCGATGCTTCAGAGGTAACTGTGAACTGTAAGAAATTGTACAGTCTACTGAAACAGTCCTTGGCTGGCATCTGCCCTTCTTCAAGGTCGTTCAATGCTCCAGGGCAAAGAAGCATTCATTCAAAATAACTTCTGACCAAATGTTCCAATACAGGCAAATTCGAGAACAAAACGTCCCGCCACTTAAAACATTTCTTTACCCATGCTGTGTCCATCAGCAACTGGCCATCAAGAACTACACTGCAGCCAAAACTCTATTAAACTCCCTGTGTCTAGATAATGCATTAAAAAAAATGTAAATGTGTATAAAAAATAAAAATGAATGGATAGAATATACTAACCGTTCATATCCCTTATCTTATAAGCTAAATGCCTGTCACCTTTGTGTAGATTTTGTGTAGATATTCTCTCTGTATATTTGTCACTACTAGCAGCACCAAATAAAATTGTATATGTGTAAATGTACTTAGTAAATGAAAGTGAATCTTGCATCATGCAGCCCTTTTAGGGTAGTATGACAGACGTTTGGATATCTTCACCAACACGGCTAAAGACATCGTCAAACATGTGAACAACAAACAAAATGTCCAAACTCAATGGATATAAAACGCAGGGCAATCATTGCCTTTGTGGTCCAATTTTCTGTGAGGATTTGGATTTGTGAGTGTAGGGAACAGCTTGTTATATTGTGTTTAACTACAGAGTGTTGTAGGGAAACGTTAAACATTATTATATGGAGAACAATCTCATTCTTATTTTGTTTGTTGTAGCCTGGCACACCTGATTCAACATGTCAACTATCCCCAAGCCCCTGACGAATTCTGTCAGTTTCAATTATTCAGAGCTTTAACAAATGCTTAAAATAATTTGTGGACCCAGTGGAGAGATTTGGGAAGTATTGCACAGCACTAGAGATTTTCAAGGAAATATCCAAATCTGATTATCTAAGATCCAATCGGGTGTGAGACTGGTTCCAATACGACAATATGCAGTTCACCACCGGATCCCGCCTTCGCTGGTCACAAACCTATTTAACAAAAAAAAGCATCTTACTAGGGGTGTGTCCATCTCATCACACCTGTATCAATATTTGTATCTGTTTGTCAAACGTGATACTCGTTATTGGATATACTAGTGAACGGAAAAATCTGAAGTGTGTTTAAAGTGCTGATGAAGCGTATGCTCATCTGTGTGTTATTAAACCATTACACAGAGCGCTTATTAGTGCAATTCTGATGTTCCTTCGCTCACTCACTTATTCTAATAGTTTAAAAATGATCTTGACCTTTCTGATGGCCGTTACACATTACTTACAAGATTCACTGCTAAACATGATACAACAATTTGGTGGACATGCTTGGGATTATTTTTTGCCTTTCAGATACATTTGGTCTGAAACATATCCACATTGAAATCCGACTATCCCTGATATCTAAAATCTCACATCAGATACATTGTATCCCACAAGATTTTGCAATAAAACTGACAGATATTTTGGGTGTCGGACCTGAATATCAGAGATTCGTCTCGGATATACATCTCGGCATCCGACAAAGACCATCCCTTTGTTCAGAACATTGTTTTCAGGACTACACAGCGCCAGTTCAATTTTGGGTTGACCCTATTGGGGGTTTGAGATGAGTTTGCTGTAAGTCACTCTTGATAAGAGTGTCTGCTAAACTGCTTGAATGCAAATGTACTTGTAAGTACAGTTGTGTAAGTCGATTACAGCCTTTTCTATGGACATGTTTGAGTATGTGTATCAGCAGGCCTCCTAAATGCCCCTCTACCTCCCCCCATCCCTCCAAACCCCCGGTACACAGCCTCCTCTTGCAGACAGGGACAGGGAGCAGGAGAGTGACAGACAGTGAGTACTCCAACAGTTCCTATGTCAACCCCTCTGGCTCCACAGCTGCCCGCTCCCTTCCACTGTCTCTGTGATCGCCTTGGGGCTTGTTCATTACACCAAACAAAAAGTTTTAGAAAAAAAAAGTCGTACAACAAATATTTTTACGCAAGTCTTATGTTATAATGCCGTGTTTCTTCCATTTTTCTCATCCGCTCCACTCCCTCCCTCTCTCTTCGGACCTCTTCTTTGTTCTCGCTCCTCTTCTCCCTCTGTCTGATTTCCAGCATTGCAGAGTTTAACTTCACAATTTTAATTAGAGCAAGCACTTGGTTGCACAGACTTTGGCCAAGATAGCTGCCAAACTGTATGCCTTCTGCACCTTTCTACTATCAATTTGGCCCACTCAGCAGTAAACATTTTCAATTCTTCAATGTTAGGGGGGGTGACCTCCACCAACTGCTGCTTGGAGCTCTCACATAGTGTATGGATGTGATTCAGATCTGTACTCTGTTCTGGGCAATTTCCTTTTCTCCTTGAGCCATAAAAAGAGTCTCGTTTGAAGGTTGTGGATTTACCAGCAGGGCAAGAACAACAAACAAAGAAAAAGCTGGACTGTTCTATAGTGCATAGGAAGACTTCAGATCTCAATAACATTCATGACATATGGCAATCTGAAGACTGCAGTTAGTATAAGCCAGCCCTCAAACACTGAAGAATTGAATCAGTTTACTGGTGATGACAAGGACAAATGTCCAGCAGAAAGGTGCAGCAAACTTATAATTCTCTTCAGAACTAATACGTTTGTGAATAGTTGAGCCAAAAGTATTTCGGCACAACTTTTGCAAAGTTTTTTATTTCAAAATTCAGCATTGGCACCCATACTATCAATAACCTCCCCTGGAGTGTATAACAGGACTGAGCATTGCCAAGAGTAGATCGGTAAATGGTCAACAGACTGACGACGCACGCACATTGGCAGTAGTCATGCCCGTTTGTAGTAGGGTGGTTGATAGTTTACCACTTAGAAGGTTATTGAGGGGACAGCTGGGAAAATGTGTGCATAGGAATATAACCCTTATCTGACTCCATATTGTTAGTAAATATATGCAGGGTTCTAAATACGGGGGAATTGGGGGGGTTGACCCCCCCAAAATATTTATATATTGTTTTTAGCTGTAATCTTAAATTTTACAATACATTTACCATATTCATGCCTGGAAGAGTCTTGTAATATGATTTTAGACACCCCTAAAGTGAACCATACCATTTCTTAACCTTGACGATAGTTGAACATCTTGTCTGCCTGCTTCACTCCCAATGGCGCAGTGCCTTTTTTCAATTAAAGCCCACCCTATAAGGTTGGTGATACACAGAAAATTACACACAGTAGCCTATTATACTGCCATAGAGTCAACATTTTTGTGTATCGCCAACCTTACATTGAAAGAATGAATATGTGTTCATAGTTTCAGTATACCTGTTGTAGTAAGGGGGGAGGGTCTTTAATTAATGACACACAAAAGATCCATGAGTGATGTACCGCAAACTCCCGGCAAAAGTTGGATAGCTTGGACATATGTTGGACAGAAGCTCTCTCTCCCTTCAAGGGAGTCCCTTGGTTAAGCTAGCACGTTTAGAAATAATTTATTCTAGCTTAAAATGCATGGAAATTTAACGATTGAAAATTGCTACCGTGTTCTTAAGTATTGCCATTGGTTATGGTGGGCAAAAAAGGACGTTTCTTCTGTCAAATCTGTCAGAGATTTCCCTTCATTTGCATATTTTCTGACTCGCTGTGTTCCTACTAGAGTTGATGGAATCTTTCTCATTAGGCTACTTTGAAGACTGAAATATTAGCCTAGCTACTACAGTCAGAGACCACCAAAAAATTTGCCAAATTTGTCAGCTGTTTTCTTACCTCGAAAATAGTCTCATAGTCTAAGTATGGAAAGAGCTGTGCAACTCTATGCAATTAATGTTAGTCAGGCACAGGCCTAGATGCTGTAACACATCTGCCTACCTCTTTGGCATGTTGATAGTGTCTTTGGTTCTGGTATTGTGTGGGTCTGTGACGGTGAGGTGACAGACAGCCCCGTCATCTCCCGCTTTTCTTTTCATCCACGAACACATCCCGGACTTGTCATGTGTCTTGTCTTTGATTATCACTCACACCAGGTCCCAATCCGGTCATTAGTATGTGTTTAAATGTTGCTCCTCTGCTCCCCTCATTTATCGGTCATTGTTCCATGTCTCTGTTTGCGTTCAAATACGTGGTGAGTGTTTCGTTTTGGTTTGTACCCTTTTGTTTTCGTTTCGTGTGTTGAAGTGCTCGGTGTTATTTTCAATTAAATTTACAACATCGACTGCCACTCTGCCTGCGCCTGGTTCCTTCCTCTCCACCACTACACCAACTGTGAAAGAATGACCGACCGAAAAGGAACCCGCAGGCGTGCTAACAAAACCCGCCATGGTCACAGGGATAGTCACAGCTGCCACCCCTGGAGGGGTGGGAAGACGAGCCCTTGCCGCCGCTCACGTGGGAGGTGATAGAGGTGCCCCAGCTATGACCAGTGCCAGCTCCAAGGCGTTGGGCAATACCTCAAGTGGGGCCTGAAAAAGCCCTCCTGGATGTCAGCAGGTGTAAGGATTGGTGGGGTTTCCATGATCTGCTGTACCTGGTCTCACCTCCAGTGGTGGAGCCCCTGGCTAGCCTAAAGCAGCCAACGCCTGCTCCACGCCCGGTGCCAGCTCCAAGGCGCCGGGTTTTTTCTGCTGCCCAGGAGCCGCGGCCGGCACCGCCTGCTGCCATGGAGCCACGGCCGGCGCCCCCTGCTGCCCAGGAGCCGCGGCCGGCACCCCCTGCTGCCCTGGAGCCGCGCCGGCGCCCCCTGCTGCCCTGGAGCCGCAGGCAGCGCCCCCTGCTGCCCTGGCGATGCCGCCAGCTCCTCCTGCTGTCCAGTGGCCGATGCCGCCAGCTCCTCCTGCTGTCCAGTGGCCGATGCCTCCAGCTCCTCCTGCTGTCCAGTGGTCGCCGTCGCCAACACCTCTTGCTGCCCAGTGGTCGCCGTCGCTGTCGCCAACACCTCTTGCTGCCCAGTGGTCGCCGTCGCTGTCGCCAGCACCTCTTGCTGCCCTGTTGTCGCCGCCGCCAGAACCCGCCGAGGACTGGTCGCCGCCCGGGCCCGCCGAGGACTGGCCACCGCCACCCGAGCCCGCCGAGGACTGGCCGCCGCCACCCGAGCCGCCGAGGACTGGCCGCTGCCACCTGGGTTCGCCGAGGACTGGCCGCTGCCACCTGGGTTCGCCGAGGACTGGCCGCTGCCACCCGGGTTCGCCGAGGACTGGCCGCCACCGCCTGGTCCCGCGGCGCCCTCTCCTGCCCAGGAGCCGCTGCCTTGTCCCACGGTGCCCTCTCCTGCCCTGGAGCCGCCGCCTATGCCAGCGGCACCCTCTCCTGTCCCGGCCGCTCCGCTGCCTGTTCCCGGCGTGGGTTGGTGGGGGTACGGCTTTCTCACACCCACCCGCCCTCCCCTGTGGTTGTATTTTCTGCCCTGTCTGGAAGCCGGGGCTTTGGGGGGGTACTGTGACGTTGAGGTGACGGACAGCCCCGTCATCTCCCGCTTTTCCCGGTTTTCTTTTCATCCATGAACACATCCCGGACTTGTCATGTGTCTTGTCTTTGATTATCACTCACACCAGGTCCCAATCCGGTCATTAGTATGTGTTTAAATGTTGCTCCTCTGCTCCCCTCATTTGTCGGTCATTGTTCCATGTCTCCGTTTGCGTTCAAGTACGTGGTGAGTGTTTCGTTTTGGTTTGTACCCTTTTGTTTTCGTTTCGTGTGTTGAAGTGCTCGGTGTTATTTTCAATTAAATTTACAACATCGACTGCCACTCTGCCTGCACCTGGTTCCTTCCTCTCCACCACTACACCAACCGTGACAGGATCTGCGTTTGAGAAGAAATTATGGTCTGTTGTAGTGTGTGTGTGTGGGTCTGACTCGCTGCCAGTTTTGCACCAGGATACTTTGTTGGTGACCCCTGACTACAAAGGTTGTTGTGTGGTTCGTGCCCCATGAGTTGGTGTTAGATTCTTCATAATCTACAGACTGCAGATATTACGTTAAATAAGCAAGATACTGTAAGGATTGTAAGACTTCAGTTCACTGAAGCACGCACCTGCACTGTACTGGGTTTCCTTTACGCCCCGGACAAAAAGTTGACCCCTCGATTGTCATTGTATAATTTGCACTCTGAGTATATGTGATCGTAAGTGACCGTAATATGTAAGTAGTTCTTTGTAAAGGTAGCTACTCCTTTCATCACAAGCCTAGCATTAAAATGGCATGTGTTCCTGGGTCTACCCACACTGTTTAGAAACCCAGGACTCAGGGATGACAAGTCTGGTAGCTTAGACATACATTAATGCGTGTATTTATCAGTAGCCCTACGAACTTGAGTATGAAGATGAAGGAGGAATGCCTTCGTAATCTGTATTTCAAAGTAATACAATTAATCCCAATCCTGTGATAACATACTAATTATACCGTAAATGTCAACAACACACTATAGCATGAACATGTGCTAGGAGCATCCGTTAACAATAGACTCCTAACTTGTTTAACGACACAACATGTCGGGAGGTCTCTTTAACGAAAACAAACTCCTAAATAGTAAGCTACAACATAATGTGTTCTGAGGGCTCTTTAACGAAAACAAACTCCTAAATAGTAAGCTACAACATAATGTGTTCTGAGGTCTCTTTAATGAGAACAAACTAATATCACAGTTTGAGGTATGGCTATTTATCCTAACAGCCGTCATACCAAAAACACTCCCCCAAATAGTCATTATCATTACTTTACCTTGGCAAACACAATGAACACAAAGGACAGGAACTGTTAGAGTTGATTGGGCGTTGCGACCTGTTGGTCTCAGCTGTGCAACACGGACAAGCATTCTACAATGTTCATGTAAAGTTTGATCCATAACCCGTACGGTACAATAAAGCATATCAGACTATTCTGCCCTTTATGGGGAACAGGGGAAATCCAAACACTACAGATAAATATCCACAATGTCATGCAGTTAGTTACATTCCAGTTTTCTCAGAGTTTCACACCTCTCCAGGTGAGCTCAGGAGGGTGAGGGCTGATGGCCGACACATGGTGTTCCAGATCTTTAGAGAAGCAAATGTTATGCAGGACACCTGATTAACATCACCAAGGGTCTGCTGCAGACTTCCCCCTCTTCCACGAATACACTTCTACTCTCATTATACTGCACGTCTTGCTGACAGACTCACGAACTGCGCACATGCGCCAGTAGCATTCTAAAAGTGAATTCCGCAATCTCGCCAGGAGGTGATGAAGCTATGATGGGGAGGTCTCACACTTCTGGAGGGATCTTGGACCACTCCTCCATTCAGCCTATTTCAAATTCCTTGATAGTCAGTTTGTGCTTGTGGACTGCCCTCTTCAATTCAGACCAAAGGTTTTTAAATAATTATCATTGGGATCATTGTCTTTTTAAAATGTCCATCCATGGCCAAGTCTCAATATCTTGGCAGAGGCAACCAGGCTTAGGGCAAAAATATCCTGGCACATAGTTGAATTTGTTATTCTGTCTATCTAAACAACAGCCCCTGGATAACTAGTAGCACAACAGCCCCAAACAACAATGATCCACAACAATATTTGACTTTGGGTATCAGGTTCTTTTCGTTGTATGCTGTCCCCTTATGTCACCAAACATGCCGATGGTGTGCATGGCCAAAAAGTTATTTCTCATCTCACCACAATGCATGATTCCAATTGTAGTTCCAATAACGCAAAGTTCAGGTGCTGCAATTTGTGGGTAGAGCTCAGTAAGGGCTTCTTTCGTGCAACCCTTACAAAGTGCTGTCACCCTTCAAATTTCATGAAGGGTGACAATATTTCTTGAGTTGTACATATACATCCAATTTCACAACATATTGTTTTTGACTGTAATCTTCACAATTACAATTGTTCAGTAGTTTATTTCAGTTTGCAGATGCCAATGACTGGAATCATTTGAAATAGACCCTTAAGCTTGACGCTTTGTCCCACCTTACTTACAGACTGATATTTGATAACTGTCCCAGCTGAATCCCTGCCACACTGTACATACGTTTTGCTGTACTGAGTGTAATTTGATGTTTATGTCTATTCCCATGTGTATTTCTTTACTTGTTCCCATGTTTATTAGTTTACTTGTATTTCATTTAATTGTTATTGATACATTTACTTACCTGTTTAATAGCTTGATTAGATATTATAATATATTTTTTTTCTTTTCAGCAAAACAAATCTACTTCTAATGGACATCTGCAGCTGGAGTAGCAAAATAACCACAGAAGGAGTAAAACAGCACAATAAAAGTATTCTTTCCAAGCATAAATATGAAACAATGCATTTATGATCTAACATGCACGCCCAGCCGTTAAAGAATTTGTGAATTTCCCTGGAGTGCAATTAAGGCGTAAGTTTTATTGAGTGGGAGGAAGACTGCTCAGTAGAGTGAACGTTGTCTGAACGTACAGCATTGTTAATAATCAGGTGAGCGTAGGTGAGCAAGCATCAATTTCGGGGATTTACAGAAGTGTTTTAACATGATTATGCAAGCTGATCGGACATAAACCACAGGAAACCACAGGAACCGAATCTATCCCTTCAGAAGCATACACCAGAAGTCAATGTTTGAAACAGCATCAATAACTGCCCAAAACCTGAATTTAAACATCGGTTTCTAAAAGGAATTTGTGATAACCTGTTGAAAGAGAGTGATTGGATAAATAATCAAGGTGCAGCCAATTGCTGGAGTAAAGGGCTAAATATGGCAATAATGATGATCATTATGTTTGGGACGATCACAATGATTGGTGGATAAATGAATCATTCATGACAATTTTCTCCCTTTCACTGTTTTCTATTTGAATCTCTGCATGGCTGTTACACAGTGAGTGCATCCTCTACTCTTCGTTCCGCAAAGTATTATCCTCACTCGGTGAATGTGTGCTGTAAGGATATTCTTGTCGTTAGGCACACAACAAATAAATACATGCATAGACATTCAGACACACACAACGCCCATCGATGCGGCCGTGCGAGCACACGGCGGCTACCGGGACATAGTCTAACTGAAATGGCTAGCGGTAAGATGAGGCTGATCTCACTGAGCCGCCATAATTAGAAGGATGAGCGTATTTACATGCGCTTTTATCTGGCATTAAGGCAATGCTAATTACACACGCAGGAATGCAAATAACATGTAAATGCATGTCCAGGGGTGTAATCCGACTGGTGCTGTCAGGAGCATATGTGGGACGGGCTGCTGCACGAGACATTTCACTTATTAAACAGTGTTGCAGTGCCAATACCACTCAGCGTGAAGGACGGTTCCTTCGCTCAGACATATGCACTCAATGACTCTCTTTATGGAATACATTTCTCTCTTCATTTACCTAACTTTATATGGAGCTGGCACACTGGACCTGTCACGACACGGAGGCAACATGCACGTGAAGTCAATACTAAAGTTTTACTTTTAACAATCTGCTGGAATCCTTTGAGAAGTTTCTGAGTAAATAATTTACTGGAGATCTGCCTGGTGGAATATTTTCACCAAAGAATATTTCTGTACTGCTTTTATTGTAGCTAAAGAGAACAACAAAGGAGAGTGTGCTGAAATAACAGTAGACCAGAATCGAACCCATGCAAGGCCACTTTGGCCAATGGACCACCTTGAGCCGTCTAGATGTAATACCTAAATTACAGGTGACCATTTAGACAGCGCGAACATTATTGTAATACAATAGCACGCAACAACTCGCTCTGTATCCCTTCCCTATGTGGGTGTACGTGGGCACGTGCATATGTGTGCGTGCTCGTGTGCGTGTACAGGGAACTTCTAGGGGAAAGTTGTGTCTTGCCATCTCTCCTCTTTAATGAGGATCTCTGGAGATGGCAGGTGCATGTTCAGGCGTTCCTTTACAAGCTCAGCAACAACCAGGCCAGCGCTCCCTCGCCCTCCCTCTCTCCCACTGCAATTACTAGCATCATTAGTGGAATCACATTACCAACATCACCAAACAAGCCATATCCCTAATAAACCCCTTCAAAATACTCCACAAACCGTCGACATCAGCATAACCGTAGCTCAATCTGTCATGTGCGTAATGATACAAATAAGACATGAAGGAGTTGACTGGAGGAAGGAGGTAGAAATAGAAGAAGGAGAGAAGCAGGGATAAAAATTAACCTCCTGCTATGAGCAGCAGCAAATGGGTTCACAGGATGACACAGTGACCCTAAAAGAGGCAGGTACTTTTGCAAATAACAAAGGGTTTTTTAACCCCCTCACTTTGGGCTGGATGTGTAACATGTTGTTTATATGAGCATAATCCATAAGTCGAATCACTATCATACCTCAGTTAGCCATTCAATTCCAATTTGGGAAGCGAGGGGTTTCTCATGACATGGGGCACATATCGGCACATGCATTACATAGTGAATCAAGCCTGTTTTGGCTCAACAGCCCCACTTCGACCAAAGTCAAAAAATGGAATTCATCTTTAAGTTATCAGTGCAAGACCAATAGATTCACAGTCACTTTAGGAATCCTGGAAGAGATGGGTCTACCTAAAAACAAGGCAGTTTGTACAGCTTGCATCTTAGTGGGCGAGGCTTATACTGGGTGCTCTATAAGCCACGCGCACTAAGATTAACTCTCTGCATGTTCATGTAAAGGTTTTATTAGGGATGCACCAATAAGAAAACTTTCGGCCCATACAGATTTATCTAATATTCATATAACACAATCGGTTGAGGTCGATACCAATATTTTATCATTTCTGTTCCACTTTGTGCCCTGGCATAAATTAAATAAAAATGTTCAAAATTCAAACAATGCAAATTCAATCATATACAAGTCATCTTTCTATATATTTTAATGACAAAAGACTCACAAAAGTCTGATACTGAATGGAAAATGAATTAATTATATGATAATATCATTAATATAATTTGGTTGGAAATAATCAGTCAAATTTAAAGCATTGATTGCTGGCTGATACACCGCTTAGCCATAACATTATGACCACCTGTCTAATATTGTGTAAGTCCCCGGTTTGATGCCAAAACAGCCCTGACCTGTCGAGGCATGGACTCCATTAGACCTCTGAAGGTGTGCTGTGATATCTGGCACCAAGATGTGAGCAGCAGATCCTTACATGTAACGGATTACTTGTAATCCGTAACTCCCCAACTCTGCTGATCGGTGTATATCTGTGTATCCTTAGTTATTACCAGAAACCAATTCCATGGACATGGAGCGATGGTGAGTAACTTCGATATCTACAAATATATCAAATTTTTGTCAGCTCTGATAGAATTTCAACATAATATTCATGCTAAATTATCTAGCTAACTGAAACGAAATGTCATAACTTGAGAAACTGGGCAGCACCATCATGATCTACCCAACTGCTATATTTGCTGGTACATAGCTAGCTAGCCTTACTCGGTCTGTTCAGCTCTGAAAACACACAGAGAAAACACACAACTCTGTTATCAGTTTGGAAAGCTAGCCAACCATAGTTACCACTACACTGACAACAGTGCAAAACAGTACACACTTACAATAAAAATGAATATTGTTCCATGTCTTTTTCAATGCAAGTGAAAGTTGGAAAACAAAAGTTTTGTGAAAATCTGCTTATGGTCTGTCATTTTTGTATTTGTAATTAGGCAATGTATCATTCAATAATGAATGTCTGAAGTGTTAAATTTACCTAATACTAGATTTAGCTACTATGTTTTTATAACTTACTAATGTAACAAGTTTATCATAAAAATGTTATGCTCCATGTCTACCAAAGTCAAATGTCTATTTACATTTACAGAAACTGAACCAACTACATACATCTTAATCCATCAAATTGCTATTGTTCACATTAGTGCAGTTTTAATGGAAACCAAAAATTGTAAAAAAAAGGATCTGCACTGCTAAATTAAACGTGCTTATTGGTTCTTAGAATTGTGAACAAATCAAAAGGAGCAGCATGCAGCTATTAATCATCTTATATTATAGAAAAAATGTTTTGACCCTTAGGTCTTGATCAGGCACTGAGAAGGGCCTCATTGCCTAATTAAGGTATCTACAGTATAATAAAAGCACTTTGTAGCATCAATAGCAGTGTGCAGAGTTATTTATTTGATTTGTTAGTGAATTCTCTTTGAACTCCAGCACCTGTAGAGATTCCCTGGATGTTCATGTCTTGCTAACTTTGTTCCTTCTAACTCTAGCTTTCAATATCATATTCATGTAAGAGAAAACTGAATTGTGTTACTCAGCAGATTTTGTCAAAACCATGTATTTCAATCATGTTTTCAGATCATTTAAAAATGAAATCTATGTCTTTCATATTATCTGCCATTAAGCTATAAAATACATCCGTGTAGCTAGCTGAAAACAGGCATGGAATATGGATCTGCTGTGCAGATCCATATGAGTCTGTTGTGAGGTACGACGTAAGGCTCTCCACCCTCGGGTGAAATGCTGTGTTTTAAGGAGACCGCAAATAGATGGCAAACCAGGGGTTTCATAATATATACTTTCTTGTCACTAAATACAACATTAGTTTTCTTCAATAGAAGTGCTAAAATTACCAGAAAAAACAGTAAACAGTTGTAGGGTATATTAGCAGAACTGATACATTGAAGTGTTTTGTAACTTGCTAAAATGAATGTGGAAAGAAAGGGCAGAGGTAAAGATACAAGAGGTTTGTGCAAATCAATGACAAATAGCAGAACTGCAAACAGCCAATAACAGCCTACCGTCTATCCTAGTAGAGACTTCAGTTGAAGATCTGTCAAATTACTGATGAGGTAGAAAACGCTGTAGTGAAACAAGACGCCATTCATTCAGCAGTGTTTATCTTGTTGCATTATAATACGGCACATTATACAGCATTGCGCCAGAAGTCCTTTCACAGTCGTTGCTTTGATACCACATTTATATTAAAGCAGGACTGTACGGTAACATGAAACCTAGAATTTCAAAATCAATTTCTGCATTCTCTCTGTTTGGGTTTAGTCGTTAACGTCTCCACCGTAACCACTTTTCCTTCCCAAAAATGTTTTTATTAGAAGTTTCAATTTTTTTTTGAAGTAGCAGTAGTCATAACAATAAGCATAATCATCATGATGACCACGATGAAATGCTGCGAGCCACAGGTTGGGAATGCCCCCGTTGTAGCTGTGGGTCAGTGCTGTCATTCTGTATGTTACTGCAGAGCTGCTCCGTCCTATTGATGAGGAGGACCTCTGAGGGCTGGGCCACAGCTGCGGTAGCCTGTAATCTTGGCTCTGAATGGGCCGGCCAGGCCCCAGGACACCGCCAGGTGAGCCCCATCATTGTGCTTACTCGATAAAGCCACATCCTCGACAGGGGAAATCATCCTCTAACTCTCCTTTCCTCCCTCAGGTTGATAATAATGTGGCCTGTGAGGAATGCATTTCAAACCCACATAATTAACACGTCCACAATGGAAAGCTTAAGCTTTTATTCCGTTTTTTTTTCTGTCGAGGGGACAACGGGGATAAAAAGTTAGATGGGGGAGGAAGTTTCTTTGTTGTAAGAAGGTGGACGGTTTCAAGGTTGAGCTGCTCGTGGCTGTGTGTCCAAGATAAACCGAGAGCGCTGAGTGTGTTGACGGCATGAATGTGCTTACTGGGTTGGGATGGGAGCTCGCGTGCGTGGGCGTGTGTGGGTGGATGGATGCGTGTGTGGGCGCGTGTGGTCGGGTGGGTATGTCGATCTCCAAGGCGTCTGTCTGGACAGATAAAAGACAATCAGCTTGGGGTAGCGGTAGTGGATGGAAGGTAGAGACCGGAGGTGTGATGGGGCCATTGATTTCTGATTGGTGGCAAGCCCTGTAGATGTTAGCGGTCACCCGTGGCGACTGGATGGAGTGGAGTCAGGTGGTCTCAAGGACATGGAAGGTGATGAAGTCAACTTTAGAGATAACACAGAAAAATGACTACTGGAAGCGGGAAATGTTTTTGTTGTTGACCGTTTCAATCCCTGTCAGTGACAACGTGTCCCTTACAGAAATCACGTTCTCCAAGCGTGAGGTGAAAATACCGTGTGAAAATGTCCTCTGGTGGACTAAACAAGTTTGCCGTGCAGGGAAGCTGTTAAGAAGCTCTCTTTGCGGCCCAAGTATGCATTTCC
Organism: Esox masquinongy; assembly: GCA_016801175.1. NCBI lineage: Eukaryota > Metazoa > Chordata > Actinopteri > Esociformes > Esocidae > Esox > Esox masquinongy. The sequence continues at coordinate 34,868 of JACXGI010005727.1, forward strand.
ACGTGGTCAGAGGGGCACTGGCTGGGTGGTCAGTCACTTCCGCATGGACGCCCACACGCTCCCCGACATCAACGAACGGTCAGACCACCCCCCCCCCTCCCCCAGCCCCCCACACACGCTCCTCGCACCCCGTCCGCCTCCACCCTGTCGGATTAGCCCACGGCGCCGCCAACCTGCGGGATTCGTCCGTCTGGCGCCCGTGGGGGTCTGCATAGCGGGGTTGGGGCGCGTGGTCTGTTCAGCTCTGAAAGCTCAGTTCTGCTCTGGGGTTAGAGAGTGGGTTGGCTGGCGGTGGGAAGGCAGGCCCAGTGCTGCAGGGAGCTGACACATCAGGGTCGACCCACAGCCCTAATTGCTTTACAGGAGCTTATTGGGCTGCATGATGAGTCCAGTACAACACCACAGCGACAAAGCCTTCCAGAGAGAGACGGGCTTTGTCTCCGGGTCTGTCATGCAATGCAACTGCGCCCATGCCTGGGTAAACCAACAGCGGAACGCGATCGCCGACACACACGTGCGCACACGTGCACTCTTGTCTCTGTTCCACACTGGATGAGTATGTGTGTGTGTGTGCGCGTGTGCGTGTGTCTGAACTCCCCGTTGCGTAGTATTTAATAAACCCAGTCTGTCTGAGCTGAAAGCCAGAGAGCGAGCTAGAGCAGGTCACGCTACAGGAGCAGCACACAACCGCATCAACACCAACAATCTAACACAGTCGACTAACACATTCAACCTTAGCCCTCCTCTGTCTGTCTTTCCCCTCTCTGTCTGTCTCTCCCCGGCCGTCTGTCTGCCTGTCTGTTACTGAACGATGTTCTGAGAGATGATGGGGGAGGTCCTACTTTAGGTGTAATAACTGGGGGAGATCCTACTTCAGGTGTAATAACTGGGGGAGGTCCTACTTTAGGTGTAATAACTGGGGGAGGTCCTACTTTAGGTGTAATAACTGGGGGAGGTCCTACTTCAGGTGTAAGAACTGGGGGAGGTCCTACTTTAGGTGTAATAACAGACTGGGATGGTAGACATTCAGTATCTAATAAAAATATATATTACCTCAGTTAAAACACACACCTGTATCTAAAAATATCTATATTGGCATGTTTTGGAAGTGTGACACAGTAGGGTTGTGTGTGTGTGTGAGTGTAAACGTGAACTCCCCTGGGCACAGTTACTGTATGTACAATTCCTAAAGTTGGGTCTGTCAGGGCTGAAATATTGATGTGGTTGAAAGTCAGTCCTTTAGATGCATCATAAGCATTAATAATACAGAGAAGACAGATGTGTGATGTACAGTGTTAGCCATAATTGATTCACTTACAATAACCAGAGACCTCTGTTTAATCTGGTGTGCAAACACCACCAGGAACCGGCACACCACACACACAGAAATACACACACACATACACTGGCATGCAAACGCCCACATCCTTTCAAATGCATACATACAAAACACACAGCTCACAACAAGCCCACAACACTCAAAGACAGGAAGAATATGTTTTCATATAGTGTTGAAAACATTCTGAAGCCCACCGTATCTACTAACAGAACCTCTTCATGCACATTACCGTCTCCAACTCTCCAGATATGATATCTATTTAAAGGTCGTTGACCTAGCTCCCACATGGCAGCAAGGCACAGCTTAGCAGCAGCTCTGTGCCCGTGGAGATGCCAGAGCAGGTTAGCTGGTACATGAATAATGGGCCGCCACACATTATAGACAGAGAAGTAGGCCACACGATACAGGAGTATGTCTCTGCCCCCCCCCCCACATCAACCCGCCATCAATATTTCATCTAACAAGACCATCCTCAACACTGTCCTGTCCTGAAACAGAGGGGGAGAAACAAAGGAGGAGAGAGAGACAGAGAGGTATGAATACAAAGGCAGAAGTACGGAGGACAAGATAGAAATAGAGGGCGATAGGTGGGAATGTAGCAGTGAGCTGAAAGAAAGACGGAAAGAAGAGAGAGACCGAGACACAGGTACGTTCAAGCAGAGGGCTCCTGCCAAGAAAGTGTCAGTGCCAGAGGGGTTAAATCATGCCCTCTTTCCTGTTCCCGTCTCAAAACACGCTTCTGTGTCACAAATCACACCATTGATCTCCGATCTCCATATTCCTGCACCAAGAAAAGACCCATTAAGGCAGAAACTCGTGTGTTTGTCTACAACCAGATCGATGGGATTTTAAAACTAAAATCATGGACAGTAGTACTTCTCTAGGCTCAAATAAATGCATGAATTTTAAGTTATTGTGATAGCTTACCCCCCCCCCCAAATCATACTCACATGGAGATTACTGTGTGCAAGTGAAGAGAGAAAGTTTCTAATCTTTTCCTGGTAATTAATTCTAATAACAGGGGATTTGAGCTTTCCTTAAATCTGCCTTTTTGAGGGACTCTCCTCCTTTCAGCCGATAAGCAGTGAGGCTTTGTACGGGCTGTTTATCTGGCAGCCCATGGTACTTTAATGATCAAAACAAACTGAATTAGCTATGTGCTTGGTGCATATTTACATTAAAACTGTTTCTAACCATAGCAGTCTTCTCTATTCAGTATGCTTACAGTTTATAAATTGCAATTTGGATGTTTGAGACGCCTCAAAAAAATATTTTCACCACAGCACATTCCATACTTGTGAATAACATTGACCAAAAACTGTGAATGGGTTCTACCATGGAGCTCATACTTCGTCTTAAGCTCATTTTAAGGCTGCGACAGTTCATATCTCTGCTAGCACAGATTGATATTTTGACATTCATCTAATGGCTTCTAATGTTGTGTTTTTTTTTGGAAGTTGTTTTTCCAATGGAGAGTGCTGAGTAATGAACTCGGCAGAGCAACCGCTGCTGCTCCCTTTCTGTTGAGAGAGTTGGAGAGGTTTGAACTAGCGACCTAACAGAACAATGGCTATGCTGTGCGAGGTAAGCATAAGCTGGGGCTAAGAGGGTGGTGGTGTATGTGTGGAGGAGTGATAGATAATATCATTACTAAAAGGAACAAAGGTACTTACAGTATTTAATGTAAAAAATGTAACATAATATTGGACCTGTGGGCTATTTCCCTTAAAAGATTATTTAGGAATGAGATCTCTGCAGATTAAATGAAGTGGTATAAATTATTCACACATCTTTTTATAGAACACAGCCTTTGAGATTCATAATTCCATTCACATTAGACTAGGCAAAAAAAGTTACTGTATTAATAAATACGAATAAAACTTTAACCAATATTAATAGCTCCAATTAAGGGGCTAAAGTTATGCATCACTCTGTAGTACTGCTGAGAGGTGAAAAAACATACTGGGTCCTCACACTTTCTTCATTCCCCTCTCTCTCCATCCCAATCTTCACCCCTCTCTTCTCAGCCCATCAATATTTCTCTCCTCTTTCTCTCTCCACCATCAATCTTGCCATTTGTCCATCCATCAATCTCTCTCTCCTGTCCATCCATCCATCACTCACTCTCTCAATCTCCTTGTCTATGTAACAATGATGAATAGTCTTAATAACATGCTGAACTGGAGGTGGTGGGAAACCGAACACCTGTGAGAAAAAACGCCTGCATTACGCCATAAAGGCCAAGACACAGCACTTTACATAATCACGCTAACTCCGTTATCAATAAGCTGATCACCACTTAAAGATCTAGTAAATGTGGCCCATTGGGGCATTGATAGACGAGTGCACTTCTGCCTTCCGTCTCCATCATATATTTTAGTATGCTCAGATGTAATGGCGCGTTACTCAGCCAGAATTTACGGAGTGAAACTGTCGCAGGACTGTCACACCGTTAACAAATTTACGCCCGGTGCGTTTCCGCTACACGTTGTCGCTGGCACCCCGATGCTTCCGGCGCGTACAAAGCAATTTAATCTGCAGCGCTATTTCACAGGTGAACAGGCGGGGCGTCGCGTGTCAGTGGAACCCGCCGTCAGGGGTAGACCTCATCGAAAGTTTCTGGCCCGTTTCTCACCCTTTCCATGGGCTGCGGCAGGAGTGGCCACTCCTTTTTTTTGGGGGGGTCGCTCTGGTCCACTTCACCAGAGAGAGATACGAAGAGTGGCTTTTGTCCTGGACGGAGTATAGTCTTTTTCTTGCTAGAGAAATAATGTTGACAGAAATAATGGTTTCTGTGTAGTTTATCCCCGGGTTGGCGGCCGCAGTGCTAGGGTGCCTTCCGGACTGATCACCAGTAGAAGGCAGAATAAAGAAGCACAAAGAGGTAGGTGGATTGGGGGGTTCTGCTTCCTTGCCCCCCCTGATTCTCTGTGAAATTGATTCTTATAGCTCCAGAGATGTCCCACAGTAAGTACACCTACTCTCTCCCCTGTCCTCCAGCCTCTTCACCGCACACCTGTCCAAAGCATGAATGATCCACACATTCCCCAGAACTACCTGACCGCTACACACTTCCTCAAAGCCAGCCACCAGGGAGAACGGGGCAGGGAGCGGGAGGGGAGGCGCAGCGATCAAGGGAGAGAGGCAAAGGGAGGCAGACAAAGCGAGGGATACTGATAGCGAGAAAGACAGAACGGGTGCTTGTTACTCGGCTCTCCCAATGAAAGACGGAGGTAGAGAAGACAAGAAGGGAGCCGGCGGTGGAAGCCTTCCTGGAAAAAGGCCTGGGGAAATGGCAGCATGGCAATCAGGTCTGGTGTAGATTGCCTGTGGGTCTGCAGGCTGTTGGCCGGTGGCTTTCCTCCGTCCCCCCTTGTGTCTCAGGGGACACTGTCAGTCGTGAAGAGGAGGCAACAGGTGACTTTAATGAACTGGCCCTCTTTATCCGGGCTCTAGCATTAGTTCATTACCTGCAGAGTAGTCTCCGGTGAACAGGTCTACTCTGGTTCCAGTGTTTTGTTCCCCAGGGCAGACTGGGACAGGGAGTAGATGGGGGTAGAGAAGAGGAAGGGACCACTTCATGTTTTCTGTGTATTTTGTAATAACGACTGACACCTCGGGTCGATGTGTCCTGGGTTTGGCCCTGAGAAGTGCATCAGTGACTGGCTGAAGCATTCACGGAGGAGGCTAATGATACACACATAACAGAGCCACCACTCTGCCTACTGCAGCGCAACTCAAACTTTTCTGGATTATTATTTTTTTGCTCAAATTTCTTTGGACCCAACTTTAACCCACACCCACTTCTTCGCCCACACCCACCCTGAATTAAATAAAGCAACCTTAACATTGGCACATACTATTTACATTTTTGTTATTGATTAATAAGGTTCAATTTAATTGTTTTTTTTATCCCTCATGACAATAAACCAATAAAGAGTACTCAAAATGAACTTACAATAAGTTCCGTACAAAAATTCTGCACTCATAATTATTGTGTTCCAAGGAAAAAATGTGCATAGTATTTTTAAATAGACTTTTGTCAACCCCAGTGCTGCTATCACATGACATGACTAGAACCTGTAGTGTGCACTTTGATATTTTGAAGGAAATAATACGACATCACGAACTTTGATATTCTGAATAATGAGATGAGATTATGAACTTTGATACCACGAATAATATAACGATGATATTATGAACTTTGGTATTATGAATAATGATATCAAGTGTTGCAAAACATTCCAGAATCCTTATACTGAAGGATGTAGCGTGAAATGCTCAGGCATTATGTACAGACGTAGGTGGAAATGTACCTGCATGAGGTAACGGTGTAATGTGCACAATACATCTAATCACGTAAGGGATTTTCTATTCCAAATCCGGGATATAACACATGGAAACCCTCTGATCTCTGAATGATTCGGATGTAGGGGATATAGGAGGATTTGGAGCTTATCCTCTGTTATTTACCATGTGTATGGAAACGCCGGTCCACGTTCTTCCTGTCCTAAACCCAAACTCTCTCCTCCCTCAGTCAAAGTAGCTAGGTTGTGTTCCAAACCCTGGTTCTCTTTACCTAGACGTAGGCTGGCTAGTATTAGCATAGAACCTCTAAAACGGTGAATACAGGCTGGGAAGCTGTACTTACACTAAGTACTGTACACAGTGAAAACACTGAGAATCCATTAACACACACACATAGACACAACTAGAGACAGAGAGAAAGAGAGGGAAAGAAAGGGAAAGAGAGAAGTAAATAGAGAGAGAAAGAAATAGAGCAAACTTTAAATCTGCCTGGGAAAGCCTCCAACCACACCAGTATCGTCCGAGACTCCCTCTGTCTCTCCCTCATGCCTTCTCTGAACCGAAACACTGAGACAATAAACCAAACAGGAGAAAACATTTTATCCTGACTGAATCCGTTCTCACCTTGCGGAGAGCAGTATAGCACGGGGTTTATTCCCTGCAGGAAATGACTGTTTGATTTCTACCTGTCAGGATGATAGAATTCAGGCTCTGCCAGACAGTTCCCCCTGTTCCTATCCTACTGGGGGCGGGGGGCATGTGTGTGGGGGGGCCTGGGCGTGTGAAATATCTATCATTTACAGGGATAGTTCGGCCCACATTCATATTTGGGTAAAAGTCCACGTACCCTGAGCTGTTCCTGAAGGCACATAGAGTAATTTTTCAAAACAATCCATTATTCAGCTCTGTCCCAGCCTGTAATTAGCATTATTAGCATTGTCCAAATTCATGAATGGAAACGGTGCGTCCTGCTATACAAAAGCTGCATTGCAAGCAGAAAACTAATCCAAAACACTTCAAACTAGATTCCATAATCTGTCGCGCTAGCATAGAATTTTTAAACTGTATACCGACAAAAGAGCCAGCGGACTTTGGTGATTTCAAACTGGCACTAGCAAACTATTTCCTACAGCCACCACACACAGCATCTATTCTTCGGCAATGACGTCATTGAGGTGGGTGTGAACTTTAACCTAAACAAGCTACGTAAAGATAGGTAGCTTCACTAGCTGGCCCATTTTCATTGGTGGACTTTGTATTTATCATTGAAGAAAATGCCGCGGTCATGTTTTGTTTGCAAACTTATTTTACAAGGGATGTGGGAGAGATGAGGTTTCACTAGTTTTCATAACGTAATCAGATAAATGCCTGCCTGATTGGCTATGTCCAGCAAAATAGCTTCCTGCTTGAATCAAAGCAGAAAGATAGTGCTTTTGACTGCAAACAGATCTTCTTATCACAAGACACTGGGTATGGATTTGACAATACAAAATTCCTAGTCAACATGAGATGTTCAAAAACTTCCTCTCATCAAAGTATTTTGAACTGGGTTAGCTAATAACGAGCCGTTTGTCTTGCTAACTTGGACATACACTTTATGTTAAATTTTGTGTCTAGTATCCTGATTGTTTTTTTCTTTTTAGGCCTAAAAATATAAAGTACTTTGAATTGCCCTTGTGTATGAAATGTGCTATACACATAAACTTGCCTTGCCTTACACACTTGTTTGCAAATGCCTAGAACATCTTTTCCAGTTTATTTTTGAAATGCAGAAATAAAGTCTCCAGCCCCCCAGCAGTTATAAGGGAGGCAACATCTGGATGATCAACCACACATCTTGGAACGAGTTCAGCTTCAGGGACTGGGTCATTCATGGTCTCCAACTTTGGCATCAATAGTTCCCACTCGTTGCGACAAAAGCATTCTGTTTCGGTTGGCATTAGATTGCACGATCCACAACTACACCACCATCCTCCGGATATTCTGGGCAAGGGTTGGGGATTAATTGGTTCACCATCACCCCCCTCCTCAGCTGCTGTCCGAGCCTCTAGTTTAGTCAATTCATCTTCTGTGTATTCTGGTTCGAACAGGTAAAGCACTTTTCCCCCGAGAAAAGTATTCTTTCTGGTCATTTTCAGAGACTGACATGTTACATACAGTTGCGCTCAAAAGTTTGCATACCCTTGGAGAATTGGTAATATACAGCTCCAGAAAAAATTAAAAGACCACTGCACCTATTTCTTTCATTTCCAAAAAAGTTTTGAGTGAGGAACAGAAGTGTTCAATTTGCAGTGGTCTCTTAATTTTAACCCTTCTGTTCCTCATACAAAACCTTCCCTTTCGGCTTTTTTGGAACGGAAAGAAAAAGGTGCAGTAGTCTCTTAATTTTACCCAGAGCTGTACGTACCATTTGAAAAGAAAATATGAGGGAGCAGTCTTTAATTTTTTTTGGGACACACATTCAACTGTAGGTCTAAACAGTATGGCACAACCATAAAACAAAACATGGCAACAAAGAAAAAAATGAACTGACCCCTGTTCAAAAGTCTGCATACCCTTAGTTCTTAATACTGTGTATTGCCCCCTTTAGCATCAATGACAGCGTGCAGTCTTTTGTAATAATTGTCTATGAGACCCTGAATTCTTGCAGGTGGTATAGCTGCCCATTCATCTTGGCAAAATGCCACCAGGTCATGCAAAGTCTTTAGTCGTCTTGCATGAACCGCACGTTTGAGATCTCCCCAGAGTGGCTCGATGATATTAAGGTTAGGAGACTGTGATGGCCACTCCAGAACCTTCACCTTCCTCTGCTGTAACTGAAGAGTAAACTTGGCCTTGTGCTTAGGGTCATTGTCGTGCTGGAAAGTCCAAGAGTGTCCCATGCGCAGCTTTTGTGCAGAAGAATGCAAATTGCCTGCCAGTATTTTTGGATAACATGCTGCATTCATCTTGCCATAAATTTTCACAAGATTTCCCATGCCTTTAGAGCTCACACACCCCCAAAACATCAGTGAGCCACCACCATGCTTCACAGTGGGGAGGGTATTCTGTTCACTATAGGCCTTGTTGACCCCTCTCCAAACATTGCGCTTATGGTTGCAACCATAAAGCGCTATTTGGCTGAAATCTTTCTTTCTACCTGACCTTGGCTTGGTATCAAGAGATCCCTGAATTTTCCACTTCTTAATAAGTGATTGAACAGTACTGACTGGCATTTGCAAGGCTTTGGATATCTTTTTATATCCTTTTCCATCTTTATAAAGTTCCATTACTTAGTCACGCACGTCTTTTGACAGTTCTTTTCTGCACCCCATGGCTCAGTATCTAGCCTGTTCAGTGCATCCACATGAGAGCTAACAAACTCATTGACTATTTATACACAGACACTAATTGCAATTTAAAAAGCCACAGGTGTGGGAAATTCACCTTTAAATGCCATTTACACCAGTGTGTGTCACCTTGTGTGTCTGTAACAAGGCCAAACATTCAAGGATATGTAAACATTTGATCAGGGCCATTTGAGTGATTTCTGTTATCATTATGATTTAAAATGGAGCCAAACAACTATGTGATAATACATGGCTTCATACGATCACTATCCTTAAATAAAAGACAGTTTTTATTTTTTTCATATTTTCAAAATCAATGCCAAAATTTCACAATCTCTGCCAGGGTATGCAAACTTATGAGCACAACTGTATGTATTTTGTAAGCAAATAAAGTTTCACTGACCGAGGTGAATATCTACACCGAAACAGGTAACTTGCCTTCTAACTAGCGAATGCTAACTTTTGTTAATTGTGACCAACTGTGACGTATTGATATTGATTGATACAATTGTGAACAAAATTGACCAGTAAACACAAAGTACCAATTTATTTGAAAATGTGATTTATGTGGCGAAAATTAAAACAATATTTTGAGGAATACAACATTGTCAGGTTCTTTGAGGTAAACAACACCGCTAGTCTCCGTTTCCATTCATGAATTAGGACAATGCTAATAAGGCTAATTACAGACTGGGACAGAGCTGAATAATGGATTGTTTTGAAAAACAACTTAAAAAATTGACTTCCACCCAAATATGAATCTGGGCCGAACCATCTCTTTAAGTCTGAAAGGTTCAGTTTGTTCTGGAGCAGACGTGGCTTCAGATGTTCAGGCTTACTACAGGGTTGGAGCAGTAATATAAGAGTTTCACATGCATTCATAACCACATTCCACATTGTAATAATGTGAAGACAGTCTCACGAGTGTACGCGCACACACACCTGAACCTTTGCATAAATCGTGCAGCAGTAACTTCTTGTTCTTCCCTCCCAAAAAGTCCTCATATTAATGGGAGCTTCAAAGTCACATAAAATGCCTACGTTCCCATAGTTACTCCCCTGGGGAAGATTAAGACATAATTTCTCTCTAAGACAGATGCTGCTTGAACCAGCCGTCTCTGGAGAATAGTCCCGCGCAGGCAGCGGAGGAGTGAAGAGGAGGATGAGAGGGAGGAGAGGAAGGACAGGGCCCCAGTCCCCTTCTCTCAGGTGGGAATATGAGATGAGGAAGAACATAATAAAACTAAAGCTACAAAAACATAACATGGATCTCAACTCCCCCAGTTGGCTTCTTCGTGACTATCACACACACGCCTCGAATTGACACGTGTTAAAAAATAAAATAAAAACTGACAGGAAGAAGGGAGGGTCGAAAAGAGAATGAAAGTTTGTGAGATGGCAGAGAGAAAGAAAGATAGTGAGGAAAGTGTGATCCTCTTTAGCATGTTTAAGCTTTAAGCTCTCCCTGACTGGGTGAAATACTCTCAAACAGGTCTACCAGGGAACAAAGCTGATGTTCACAAATCAGAACACATCAATCTGCACACACACACACACACACACACACACACACACACACACACACACACACACACA
>JACXGI010005728.1:0-13855 GCA_016801175.1 Esox masquinongy
CATTTTAACAGGGGTGTGTAGTCTTTTTATATCCACTGTATACACACACACACACATGTCGGCAGGTAATCTATAATTATTTTGAGTTTTCTATAGTTCGAACTTGATATGTAGCATTTTGTTGCAAATTTCAATAAATACTGGAAAAATTGAGGTGTTGACCGGTAGAGACTTGATGTTTGTTTTTGCAAACTTCAGCTGGGCTTGGATGTTTTTCTTTGTAAGAAAAGGCTTCCGTCTTGCCACCCTACCCCATAGCCCATTCATATGAAGAATACGGGAGATTGTTGTCACATGTAGCATACAGCCAGTACTTGCCAGAAATTCATGCAGCTCCTTTAATGTTGCTGTAGACCTCTTGGAAGCCTCCCTGACCAGTTTTCTTCTCGACTTTTCATCAGTTTTGGAGGGATGTCCAGTTCTTGGTAATGTCTCTATTGTGCCATATTTTCTCCACTTGATGATGACTGTCTTCACTGTGTTCCATGGTATATCTACTGCTTTGGAAATTCTTTTGTACCCTTCTCCTGACTGATAACTTTCAACAATGAGATCCCTCTGATGCTTTGGAAGCTCTCTGCAGACCATGGCTTTTGCTCTGAGATGCAACTAAGAAAATGTCAGGAAAATCCTCCTAGAACAGCTGAACTTAATCAGAGTAACTTTAAATTATGTCAGGTGTGTAATGACTTCTATTTAACATGAGTTTGAATGTGATTGGTTAATTCTGAACACAGCCACATCCCCAGTTATAAGAGGGTGTGCACACTTATGCAACCAGGTTATTGTAAGGTTTTTATTTTTCATTTTTCCCCCTCGCAGATTTCAGTTTGTTTTTCAAATTAATTGTTCACATTATAGGTCACATTAAAAGTGGAAAAGGTTCTGACATGATTTATCTTTGTCTCATTCTTTTACATCACAAAAACCTGGCATTTTAACAGGGATGTGTAGACTTTTTATATCCACTGTATATATATGTGTGTATATATATATAAATATATATATCCCTTGGTAAATATCTTGGTGAGTGTGTGTGAGATCAAAACAAAACAGTGGTCAATAGGCAAATGTTCACAACTAAAACATATTGTTATAATAAAGTCTATACAACAAATGTATTGTAATGATGTGCATACAACAAAAACTTAAATATACAGTCCAAATATTCACTCTTAAATCAACTAAACTTGGTAAATCAGTCCAACAAAATGTCCACTCCTACAATCATCAAAAACCCAGATAAATCCAAATCAAGTAAGCATATACAATACAATTTAAAAAGTTTAAAAAGAAGAGTTTAAAAAGAAGAGTAAACTAGCAGCATTCTGGGTAGTATTAACTCTATAAACTATTTTCTGACTGTATTCTGCTATAATGCCCAAACCATATTAATTAAAACGACCCCTTTCACAAATATAGATGTGGGATGGATACAAGATTAAATTGCCTAATTGGCGACGATATTAACAGTTGCCAAATCAAAAATGAACATTGATGAACTGTGCAGCACTTGGTTACAATTCATAATCCAACAGTGTTAACTAGCAGCAATTGGTAAATTTATTTAATATTATAGATATGAGTGTAATAAGCTTATGAATGGTGGCATAGCACACTACAACTATGTAGTGAGAATTTAAGAAGAAAAATGTCTACACTGCAAAAATATAAAATAAAATAAAAAATATTATAGCATTATTATAGTGCCATTCTCTACCAAAAGTGCTACAAGGGACACAGGTCTAAACAATACTGCCTCGCTTGGAAAGTTTATTTATCTGTACCAATACCATTGGTGCCTTTGGGACTATGTATAAAAATTTATTATCATTGCTAAATGTTGAAACCAATATGTACACAATGTAAAATAAAAGCTTCTCCATTAAACTCCATTGTAATTGTTTGATTTCTAATGGATAAAAAATACTATTATTGACTCATTTACAAACCTGTTTCCAAATAAGTTGGGATGCTGCGTAAAATGCAAATAAAAACAGAATGCAATGATGTGTAAATCATTTATCCCTATATAATTGAAAATAGTAAATAGACAACATATTAAATGTTGAAACTGAGAAATGTTATTGTTTTTGGAAAAATACATACCCATTTTGTATTTGATGCCAGCAACACGTTTCAAAAATGTTGGGACAGGGGCATGTTTACCACTGTGTTGCATCACCACTTCTTTTAACAATACTATGTAAGCATTTGGGAACTGAGGAGACCAATTGCTGTAGTTTTGAAAGTGAAATGTATTCCCATTCTTGCTTGATTTCAGCTGCTCAACAGTTCGGGGTCTCCTTTGTCGTATTTTTCGTTTCATAATTTGCAAAATGTTTTCAGTGGATGACAGGTCTGGACTGCATGCAGGCCTGTTTAGCACCCAGACTCTGGAAATGGGGTTGTAATTGCCACTTTTTGTCTGACTGTCTTTTTGTAAGAATATCTGATTGATTGTGAATCCACTGTTGTTCACACTGTATGTAAATGACAATAATAATAATACTGTATACATTTTTATGCTGACACCCTTTTCCTGCTATGAACCTAGCCTTTGCCAATTTACAATCTGGTTTCCGAGTATTATAGGAGTTTACCCTTAGATGTTACAATAGTGATAAATTATATTTATGATATTTTCTCAAACTTAAGAAATCTTGAAATCACTACCCTGGACAGTTCACAATTTTATATGTTTTAATCTTTGTAATTGGCTTAAGTTATCATTTTTAAAACATTTGTGAATTGGTAAAGAAACTGATTCCTTTACAGAAGTTGGGATTCTCTTACTTTTAACAGTAAAAAGAAATAGTCCAAGCCTCTTTTATGTTTTATATTTTGAATTATGGGAATATTATCTATAAACAACCAGCAGCTTCTACACTTAAACCATTAAATGCTGGCTTTCACTGTGCCCTTTGATTTATCTCGTGACAGCCTTAGGACTCATCAGTTTGTTTTGTATCAAAAGGTGGAATGGACCTCTGTATGAAAGTCTAGAGAAGCACTCTCCTGAACCACATGTAAATGTGATAATAAAATGCCAAAGGTTAGTGTGTGTGCAGCTAGGATTCCCCTCCCACTTGGCAAAAGAGATGGGAGATTCCCTAAGTCCCCAATTTGTTATGTATTTTGTGGTCATGAAATGTAAAGGTTATTCTGCTTTATTTCATTTGTATGTTGACTTTGTTTGCCATGTATTTGGGTGCTCACTATTTGAGTTTTCTGTGTACATAATGAAAACAGGCTTGAGTATTTTTTCATTTATTTTCAAAGCCTAGGACTGAGGCTGAAATGTATTCCTAGGAGTTTTACAGTAAACAGTTCTCGGTTAATAACTAATGATACATATAATTGTTAAAAATATTTGTTCAGTGTTTTGCGTGTATGATGTTTTGTCACATACCGTAAGGCCAGGCAGGCTGAGTAACAATTGGTGTAAAACAATGAAATAAAATTACAGAAATCACAGGAAGATTTTCTTGTGTGAAAAATAAAAATCTTACAATAATATATGGTATATGTATATAGTTTCTTATAAACCTCACTAAATAAGAAAATGTAGAAATCTTTTAGAAATTAATAGAAATGGTTGCTCCTAAATGTGTAGCCTAATAACCCCCACATTGAGTGTATGATTCCTGTAAAAATGTAATGATTACAGTTTCCCAAGTTTCCAATGAAACTTGAATTCAGCCGATCAAACAATCTCTATCACCTCATTACATCAGCTGAATTCATGTTTCCATCAACGAAACTGGTTTCGAAGGCTCTGAGACAATTGTGACCAGAAGAAAATAGAACCCAGTGTATTTTTTAGGTCAATGCTGCAGAAAAACACATGTAGCGAGCTGCTTTCATTGATTATAACCACAACAAGTCTCCCTCCACGTTTTTTTATGTTACACTGAACATTTGACTCCCCAATGAATTTTCAGCCTTATGTAAACCACGCCGCACAGATTCCTCAAGGCTATGTTTAGCAACAGATTGGCCCCCAACAGGAAAAAGCCATTCTCCTTTTAACGTTTTCCCACCCTTTACATTCCTGTCTAGCGTGTTATGTGTTTGTTGTCATACCAAGTGTGTGCTTGTTACGAGTGAGACCACATGTCAGGATTTGTGTGTGACTGTTTTGTTTTGCATGTTTTTGTGTTTGTAGCCTTGTAGTTTTTTTTCTCTGAACTCTCAAACTGACGCAATCCCCAGGAAACACCACACACGGGTAACAGCTTTATCTTTGGCCTTTATGAAGAAGTGGATGTGGTACATAACCCAACAAAAATGTTTGCTATATTAGCCTGGTTTTCTAAAATACTTGAAATGACAATCATGTATTAAGATGGAAGGAAAACATATAACTGGTTGAAGGAATCCCTTGCATATTTTACTTTCTAAAGGAGCAAAACGTTGTTCCTGACACAACCTTGCTTATGCCATAAAATTTGCACATCCATTTACATTTGTCACATTATTTGTCACATTATCTAGCTCATGGTATAGTAACAGACTTCTAATGCAGTGTCTAAATCTGTGTCAGAATAAGCAGACAAACAAAAACAAAATAACATGAGTTATGAATCTTGATTGATAGATAATAATTTCTAAATAATGTCTACTAATGATTTACATGTATGAACTGAAGGCAGGAGAGGAAATGTGTGCCCTGAGATTAGAAAGTGATACAACAATAATACACTGCTCAAAAAAAATTAAGGGAACACCTAAATCACGCATCAGATCTTGAACGAAATATATTAAAGATCAAACTCTTTACAGTACATTGTGTAATTTGTTGAGAACAAAATGACATAAAGGTCAATGAAAACCAAAATCACCAACCAATTGAGGGCTAGATTTAAACTCACACCCAAAATATATAATATGACTCAGTAGTGTGTATGGCCCCCACAATCCTGTTTGCACTCCCGACAATGTCTGGGTAAACTCCTGATGAGTCGGCGGATGGTGTCCTGGGGGATCTCCTCCTAGATCTGGATCAGGACATCAATGAGCTCTAGGATACTCTGTGGTGCTACTTGGTGGCATCGGATGCACCGGTACTCAGTTGAATTCACGTCTGGGGAACGTGAGGGCCAGTCAATGGCATCAATGCCTTCGTCTTCCAGGCCCTGCCTACACACTCTGGCCACATGAGGCCGGGCATCGTCCTGCACCAGGAGGGACCGAGGGCCCACTGCACCAGCGTAAGGTCTGACGATGGGTCTGAGGATTTCATCCCGGTACCAAACAGCAGTCAGTGTACCGTTGGCTAGCACGCAAGGATATGCCTCCCCAGACCATCATTGACCCACCGCCAAACCGATCATGCTGGATGATGTTGCAGGCAGCATTCACCACGGCTTCTCAAGACTCCTTCACGTCTGTCACATGCTCGGTGTGAACATGCTCTCATCTGTGAAGAGAACGGGGCACCAATAGCGGACCTGCCAATTCTGGTGTTCTCTGGCGAATGCCAGTCGAGCTGCACGGTGTTGGGCTGTGAGCACAGGTCCCACTAGAGGACAACGGGCCCTCATGCCACCCTCATGGAGTCTGATTCTGACAGTTTGGTCAGAAACATGCACACCAGTAGCCCACTGGAGGTCATTTTGTAGGGCTGTAGCAGTGCTCCACCTGTTCCTCCTCGCACAAAGGAGCAGATACTGGTCCTGCTGCTGGATTGCTGCCCTTCTGCCTTGTATTTTACAGAATCATGGCTGTTTGAATCTATACCTGACTTAGCGCTGCAGTTGCCTGGTTTTTCAATCTTTTGGGCGGATCGTGACCCAGAACTCACATAAAACGAAAGGAGGAGGAATATGTTCCTACATTAACAACGGCTGGGGCAATGATGTGACTACAGCACTGTTCTCCTGACCTGGAATAATTTTTTATCAACTGCAGACCTTTCTACAGTCCGAGGAAATTCTCATCATTTATCCTGGTTAGTGTCGACATTCCACTGTCAGCCAACAAGCGCGAGGCACAACGGCAGCTGGCCGAACAGATTCTCCAGGCAGAGCAGTCATACCCGGTCTCCTTAGTTATTGTTCTCAGCAACTTTAACAAAGTTAACCAAAGCCACAAACACCTGAAATAGAGACAGTTCATTAAAATCCCGACCAGAGAGGCAAACACTCTGGATCACTGTTACATTACAATCAACAATGCCTATCATGCTGTGCCCTGTGCTGCTCTAGGACTCTCAGAACTCTTCATGGTCCATCTGATACCCACATACAGGCAAAAATTAAAACTTTCTAAGTCTGTTATGCGAAGGTGGAGCAGTACACTGATGCTGTGACTTCATACGTCAGCTTCTGCGAGGACAGCTGCGTACAAACACGGACTAGGGTGAGCTACAACAACAACAAACCCTGGTTCACTGCCAAACTCAGACGACTGCGTTTGGAAAAGGAAGAGGCGTTCAAGAGTCGGGACAGAGACAGGTACAGAGTGGCTAAATACAGCTTTGGTAAGGCAGTGAAAGAAGACAAGCGCCTGTATGGAGAGGAACTAAAACAGACGTTTTCGACCGGTGACTCTGCTTCTGTTTGGAGAGGCCTCCAACAGATTACCAACTACAAGCCTAAATCCCACCACTCCATTAATGACCTGCCACTTGCCAATGACCTGAAAGAGTTCTACTGCAGATTTGAAAGATGAAAGGGCAGCCCTGACAACATACCTTTTCCCTGTGTGTCCAGCCATCAACACCAACCCCCCACCATTGGGGCACATTCACAATCACCCATCCCAATCATTCCACCTCTGCCACTACAATGGAACTTTCAATCCTGGAGGTGGATGTTAACAGACTATTCAAGAGACAGAACCCCCGAAAAGCAGCAGGGCCTGATGGTGTCTCTTCATCCACCCTTAAGCACTGTGCAGATCAGCTTTCTGCTGTGTTTACAGACATCTTCAACACTTCAATGGAGACGTGCTGCATCCCGGCCTGTTTCAAGTCCTCCATCATCATCCCAGTCCCCAAGAAGCCAAGGATTACAAGACTTAGTACAGACTCGTCGCCCTGACCTGTGGTTATGAAGTCATTTGGGCGCCTTGTACTGTCCCACCTCAAGACCATCACCGACCCTCTACTTGATCCACTGCAGTTTGCCTACAGAGCCAATAGGTCTGAGGACGACGCAGTCAACATGGCTGTTCACTTCATTCTCCTGCATCTGAACCCTACAACGTACGCCAGAATCCTGTTTGTGGACTTCAGTACCCGCATTTAACACCATAATTCCCGCTTTGCTCCAGGACAAGCTATTTCAACTGGTAGTGCCTGAGTCCACATGCAGGTGGATCACAGCCTTCCTGTCCAACAGGAAGCAGCATGTGAGGCTGGGGAAGCACCTGTCTGACCTCCTGACCATCAGCACCGGCTCCCCCCAAGGCTGCGTCCTGTCCCCCCTACTCTTCTCCCTGTACACCAACAGCTGCACCTCCAGTCACCACTCTGTCAAGCTCCTGAAGTTTTTGGATGACACCACCGTCATCTGACTTATTTCTGATGGAGACAAGTCCACCTACAGGTGGGAGATTGACCATCTGGTGTCCTGGTGCAGTCAGAACAACTTGGAGTTCAACACCCTAAAGACTGTGGAGATAATAGTGGACTCCAGGAGAAGCCCAGCTGCCATTCCCCCCATCACTGTAGGTGGCTCCCCAGTCAACTCTTTGGAGTCCTTTCGCTTTATTGGCACCACCATTGCCCAGGACATCAAGTGGGAGCTGAACATCACCTCTCTTATGAAGAAAGCACAGCAGAGGATGTACTTCCTGCTGAAATAAGTTCAACCTGCCAACGACTATGATTTTGCATTTCTACACTGCCATAATAGAGTTCATCCTGACCTCCTCCATCACCATCTGGTATGCTGCAGCCACTGCCAAAGACAAGGGCAGGCTGCAACGCGTCATCCACTCTGCAGAGAGGGTGATTGGCTGCAATCTGTCATCTCTACATGACCTACACATCTCCAGGACGTGGAGGCAAGCGGCGAAGATTGGGGCTGATCCCTCTCACCCCGGAAATGGACTGTTCAGTGCTCTCCCCTCTGGCAGAAGGCTGAGGTCTGTCAGGACCAAAACATCCCGCCACAACAATTTCTTTCCTACAGCAGTAGGTCTTATGAACATGCCCCCGGAACCAAATTGATTATAGCCCGCTCCCAACATACACACACACAACCCTCAACTTGACAAATCTATTACCCCACCCCACATACATAAACAACCCTCAACTGGACAAAATCTTGCACCTTACATATACTTTTTAGTAAGTTTTAGTAATTTATTAATGCACCGTCTACTATTTTTATGCTCAGTCCATTCTTCTCATTTGTTTTTACTTCCATTATTACTTTTGTATTGATTGTTGCACCAACGGCCAGAACAAATTCCTTGTTTGTTGTGAAACCTACTTGGCAATAAACCTCTTTCTGATTCTGATTCTACGGCCTGGTCCAGCTCTCCTCGTGTAACGGCCCGTCTCCTGGTATCTCCTCCATGCTCTTGAGACTGTACTGGGAGACACAGCAAACCTACTTGTGACAGCACGTATGGATGTGCCATCCTGGAGGAACTGGACTGCCTGTGCAAACTGAATGGGCTGCTGGTACCGCCTCATGCTACCAGTAGTGACAAGGACACTAGCAAAATGCTAAACTAGAGAAGAATCAGTCAGGAAGAATAAGGAGAGAGCAATTGTCTGTGGCCAGCACCTGCAGAACCATTCCCTTTTTGGGGGTTGTCTTGCTGTTGCCTCCCCAGTGCAGCTGTTGTCACTTTCATTTGCACCATAACAGATGACATTGATTCACAATTGCTTATACTTCCTAACTGGTCAGTTTGATATCCCTGAAGTTTAATTGACTTGGTGTTATACTGCGATGATTACGTGTTCCTTTAATTTATTTGAGCAGTGTATATCACAGGTTACGTTTTATTTAGCCAAATGTTATATGTTAAACGTCTACATTTGGTTCAATTTTAAGTATAGGTTTTAAACACTTATTTCCAGACGCCCTGACGACACACACCGTCCTCTCCCACCTGGAAAAAGGCAACAAGTACGTGAGGATGCTGTTCATGGAATTCATCTCAGCATTCAACAATATTGTGCCCGCTAAGCTTGTTCCTAAGTTCAGGACCCTCTGACTTATCACCTCCCTTTGCAATTGGATCCTGGACTTCCTGACAAGCAGACCCCGGGTGGTGAGAATGGGCAACCTCACCTCCTCTGCACTGACCCTAAGCACCGTAGCCCCACAGGGCTGCATACGCATTCCCCTCCTGTACTTCCTGTTCACGCATGACTGTGTGGCCACACACAGCGCCAATTGATACGGCAGCTGCTCCGCTGCTGATCACAAGGCACTTCAGAGGGTGGTGAAGTCTGCGAAGCGCATCATCGGCTGCCATTTCCCCTCCATGCAAGGCATCTACCACACACAATGCCTTAGGAAAGTACAGAACTTCATCAAAGATGACAGCTATGGTCTGTTCACACTGCTGGCGTCTGTTCACACTGCTGACGCTACCGGAGCATGGGGGCACGCACTTCCAGACTCACTAACAGTTTTTCCCTCAGGCCATAAGGCCTTTCAGTCAACAACACTGATCTAGGATCATATTGATCACATGAACATTCCAAATGCTCTCATGTCTTTCTATGTATATTCAATGTACATTAGAAAATGTATATGTACCATTCATAGGCATATTACACTTACCCATACTCAATAGTCCTACCCATATTGTTCATATTTTCCATTCTACACTCTTTAAAATTGCTGCTAGTTTACATTATTCATTATTTTTGCTTTATATATTTCTTAATTCTTACTGCGTAGATGCCGTGTGCCATGTCACAAGAACTTCATTGCTCAGAATAACTCTGTGTTATTTGGTGCATTTGATAAAAGAGTTTGACTTTGACATGGAATTTGTATTTTTTTTATGTTGGACATTTTAATGTTCTTTACTGCGAGGCCTGTGGGCCACAGAGTTGGCTGTCTGTGCGGTTCTTGTGTCCAGCATTCCAATAAGGGTTGTATTATTTTGTCTAGTGACAGCCCTCACACTGATGTCTTATCAACCAAAGTGGCCCCCGTTGGAAAATTTGGGAAGAAAACCAATGTAGCACATTTCAAAATTCTTGATAGTCTTAGGTTTGCGCTTGTGGACAGCCCTCTTTAATTCAGACCACAGGCTTTCAATTGCATTCAAGTCTGGAGACTGAGAGGAACAATGTAAACATGGATTATATGGTCCCTCAACCATTTAATCCATGTGGATCCATAATTCATATGGTCCCTCAACCATTTCTTTGTGGATTTTGACGTTTTTTTGTTTGAAGGTCCATCCACAGCCAAGTCTCAATCTCCTGGCAGAGACTAGGTTTTGGGCTAAAATATTGTGGCACTTAATGGAATTCCTTATGCCTTAACAGGAGCCCTTGGACCACTTGTAGCAAAACAGACCCCTTAAATCAATGATCCACTATCGTATTTGTCTGTGGGTATTAGGTGCTTTTGCTTGTAGCAGTCCCATTTTATCTACAAATATACCAATGAAGTGCATGACGAAAAAGTTAATCTTAACACAACACACAATTTCAATTGTAGTTCCAATGATGCTTAGCAAAGTTCATGTTGTTGTGGGTTGGGCTCAGTAAGGGCTTCTTTTATGCAACCCTTCCAAAGAGCTTGTTGACATAGAGGTGGCATATAACAGTTGATTTTTACAACTTTAACAGTTAATTTGGCTTATTACTTTTGCAGTTCAAATGTATTACGTTTACAATACAAATGTCTAGCTGTTTGTCTCGAATCGGTCACTCACACTATACAATACATTGATGTTATCATGCCTTTCACTCGTCCCAATTTTTTAAAAGTGAGGTAAAGTGAGTACTCTTAAAGTATCTCAATTCCGTGATGGCCCTATAACTAATGAAATTAATACCTATAAAATAATAACGCGCAAGTCGGAGAGAGGCTGTATTAGCTCTTTCAAGCAGCGCCATAGGGACTTGCATTAATGTTTTGTTGATGTTTTTTGACAAACCTAAAATACATCGCAAACCCAGCCCAGACCAGCCAAACAATTATGAATAATCAGGGGTGGCAGAACTGCTTTATGACGGGGGTGCGGGATTTCCTATTTTGATGGGCATATTAGTAAAGATGTAATTTTACTGTAAATCTGCACAGTCATACCAATAAATTATGAATTGATCAACAACAGGTTATTTTTTATTTATTAGTATATAGCAAGTGGAAAAATAGCCTATAAAACACTGAAGAAAACAGTCTTACATATCCTTTATGCTTTAGAAAAAAGTTGCCTACAGGCTATAAACATTCACATAAGCGGATCATCCCTCTTGAAAAAGCAAGTCAGAGACATTCGTAAATGAGGTGAAAAGTGCAGTAACTAAAAATCATAAAAATATTTAACAGTAAAAAATATAGTCTGAAAAACATAATTAGAATAGCCTATACTACTGCCCTATAAATTATATAGGTCTTTGGAATATAAAAAGTGGAAAAATAGCCCACAGAACACTAAAGAGATTGTCTTAACACAGTTATCCTAATTTCCATTTTAAGCTGTAGCCTATTCATTTTTAACTGAATTGAATTCGTAAAAATTCCCAAAAGTGGATTGTCTGTATTTATTCTGTTTACACAGACGATATTCTTTCAACAATACCTTACTTCGAATATTTTACTCAATATTTTTTATCTTGGAGGAACTGAGGCTGTCGTACTGTTGCACCACACACATCTCTTCTTTTGCAAGTGTAACTCTATATGAGAAGAGCTTACCGAAACATAAATAAATAACAGAGCCAATCACATATTATTTAGCCGAAGACGTGCTCTAAACCACATCAAAAGGACCTGTTAATTGTTGTTTATCATATCGCAGGTCAAATCGCAGTGTCTAGCAAAAAAAATTGCAATATAATTTTTTGTCCATATCATGCAACCCTACTGGGCTCTTGTATTGTACTCTACTACCAGCTGAACATCTGATACAATAGATGTCTGTGATTGGTTCACATTTGGTCCAGTCCACACCAAAACAAGACTTTTATTCCAAAAAGATGCAGGCTAGTTTATGCCCTTGCCTAGTATAACTGTTTGCCGGGACAATAGAGGCCTCCCAGCCAGGTTTGTGTTGCAGGCCATGCCATTTCTTCCCGTGGCGTCTACATTGCTCCACCCGATCACCACAGGTTGTGTCCGATGTATCTTGGCATAGGTGACGCTTCGCCTGGTCGTTTCCATCCCAGTTCTGTCGCTGACTATGCCCATTCGTTTTGGTACGTGGGACACAGTTAAAAAAAAACGTCAAACATGAGCTCCTCTGCTCTACTTGGCTCTGTCCACAACCTGCGTAAGCGGTGGGGAAGAAGAGGCACGGCCAGGCTCACACGATTGCATTATGTGGGTGCTGCCCAGGCTGGACTGTGAACTTGTTAAGGCATTTTCTTGGCTTGGTCTAGCCAGATGCCAGAACCCGATGCCTCTCAGTTCTTTGATCTTTGGTAATTTTTCCAGCACTTGTTGACAATAATACTTTCCGAGCCTGTACGGAGCGATCGTTTTCTCAACTGCCTTTGCGCAGCTTATCAACCCAGACTCAGATCTCCTCTCCAGAGGGATACCCCTAGTCACAGAATTGAGGCTAAACCCGTCTATGGTGTCCCAGACATAGGAGAATGTCAGGGGGGTCTAGGAGTAAAGGCACTACATGCACAGGAGTATATACAGTGGATATAAAAAGTCTACACACCCCTGTTAAAATGCCAGGTTTTTGTGATGTAAAAGAATGAGACAAAGATAAATCATGTCAGACCTTTTTCCACTTTTAATGTGACCTATAATGTGAACAATTCAATTGAACAACAAACTGAAATGTTCGAGAGGGAAAAATGAAAAATAAAAACCTTACAATAACCTGGTTGCATAAGTGTGCACACCCTCTTATACCTGGGGATGTGGCTGTGTTCAGAATTAACCAATCACATTCAAACTCATGTTAAATTGAAGTCATTCCACACCTGCCATCATTTAAAGTGACTCTGATTAATCACAAATAAAGTTCAGCTGTTCTAGTAGGATTTTCCTGACATTTTCTTAGTTGCATCTCAGAGCAAAAGCCATGGTCCGCAGGGAGCTTCCAAAACATCAGAGGGATCTCATTGTTGAAAGATATCAGTCAGGAGAAGGGTACAAAAGAATTTCCAAAGCATTAGATATACCATGGAACACAGTGAAGACAGTCATCATCAAGTGGAGAAAATATGACACAACAGAGACATTACCAAGAACTGGACAGCCCTCCAAAACTGATGAAAAGACGAGAAGAAAACTGGTCAGGGAGGCTTCCAAGAGGCCTACAGCAACATTAAAGGAACTGCAGGAATTTCTGGCAAGTACTGGCTGTGTGCTACATGTGACAACAATCTCTCGTATTCTTGATATGAATGGGCTATGGGGTAGGGTGGCAAGACGGAAGCCTTTTCTTACAAAGAAAAACATCCAAGCCCAGCTGAAGTTTGCAGAAACAAACATCAAGTCTCCTAAAAGCACATGGGAAAATGTGTTATGGTCTGATGAAACTGAAATGAAGGTTGAACTTTTTTTAATAATTCCAAAAACAACACTGCACATCAACACCATTCCCACAGTGAAGCATGGTGGTGGCAGCATCATGCTTTGGGGCTGTTTTTCTTCAGCTGGAACTGGGCCTTAGTCTGGGTGGAGGGAATTATGAACAGTTCCAAATCCCAGGCAATTTTGGCACAAAACCTTCAGGT
>JACXGI010005728.1:13955-45505 GCA_016801175.1 Esox masquinongy
GACCCAAAGCACACATCCAAATCCACAAAAGCATGGCTTCACCAGAAGAAGATTAACGTTTTGGAATGGCCCAGCCAGAGCCCAGACCTGAATCCAATTGAACATCTGTGGGGTGATCTGAAGAGGGCTGTGCACAGGAGATGTCCTCGCAATCTGACAGATTTGGAGCGCTTTTGCAAAGAAGAGTGTGCAAATATTGCCACGTCAAGATGAGCCATGCTAATAGACTCCTACCCAAAAAGACTGAGTGCTGTAATAAAATCAAAAGGTGCTTCAACAAAGTATTAGTTTAAGGGTGTGCACACTTATGCAACCAGGTTATTGTGAGTTTTTTATTTTTCCCCCTCAAAGGTTTCAGTTTGTTTTTCAATTGAATTTTTCAAGTTATAGGTCACATTAAAGGAGGAAAAAGTTCTGACATGATTCATCTTTGTCTCATTCTTTTACATCACAAGAACCTGGCATTTTAACAGGGGTGTGTAGACTTTTTATATCCACTGTATTTTGGAAGGTCTGTCCCTGCTGCTTGTGGCCCCTCACTGGCCCAATTGGCCCGGGTTCCCAGAGCTTGTTTGTGCCTGAGTATCTGCCGTGTAGAGGCCAGATCCAGCATCTCTGGCCCCAGCTCTAAGATCTGTGGATTGGGCCAGTCTGTCTTAACAGGCCTGCTCCTGAATGTCATTGAGATTGTTAATTTGGCTAGAGCTTCCTTCATGAGGGCTTCATATGTCAGTACATGGCAAGCCTTTCAGTCCTGGTACTGGAGCAGACAGGATGAGTGCCTTGAGAGATCTGTCATTGACATTTTGGCCTTCATACATGAGCTCCTTCAGCACAGCCAATCTTTTTTTGGTTAAGGTCTAATTTGCAGCTATTTCGGCATGCTATGGGTCAACGCCAGGGCTGCACCCTTTGGTTGTTGGTTTTTGCCAGGAGCATAGTGGCTTTGGCCAGTGCTAAGACCTGGCATTGGGAGACAACAAGGTACAGCAGTGAAGAGTGGGCCCGAATCAGGGCAATCAGAGCTAAGACCTATTCTGATAGCTTTGGAGGTGGGGTTCCAAGTTGTCTACACGATAAGCCTTAAGGTTTGATTGTATTTGTAACATTTCAAGGTGAATACCATTGATATACGAGGGCACTGTCAGCCCTCTTTTAAGTTTGATCTCTTCTGAGTTTGCTCTGTTTTGCCCCAAATTGTTTTTACATTACTGTATATGTGGAATATTGTTTTTCAATTGGAAAATTCAGAATTAAATTCTTTCCATATGTTTTATTTGAAACAAGTTTTACTGTTTGCTGTTTTTGGGTACAATTTATTGAGCAATGGCTTGTATTTTTATGTGATAGAAACACGGTGGACTCTTGAGGATTTTCCCAGAGGGAAAGGCGCAGTTTGCAGACATCGAGCCCAAGTTTGACCGACTACTCTTCTTCTGGTCAGACCGGCGAAACCCCCACGAGGTGCAGCCGTCATACCACACCAGGTAGGGTGACCTATAAGCCTGGTCACTTTTTGGCTCCAGAGAAAACAGCATGACTCCTGATGAATGTTCTGTTTTTACTTTACTTTATGTCCAGGTATGCCATAACAGTCTGGTATTTCGATGCAGATGAGCGCGCTCGTGCCAAGGAAAAGTATCTAACAGGTAAGAGTCCTGGGCCCATATTCATGAAGCAGCAGAAAGTAATAGTGGTGATCTAGGACAAGTCTTGCACACATTTTAATCCTTTTTTAACTGCCCCTTCCTACATGGAAATCAACCTCACAACTCTGGTATTACAAATGCTATTCTCTTCTGAGCTACACAGGACCATTAAAAAAACTCCCATACGCCCTCTGTATTTCCCTCTCAGGTGCTGGCGAAAAGGGAGTAAAGGTAGAATTGAACAAGCCGTCGGATCCAAGCTAATCACAGCAAGGCTGTTGGAGCTGAGCTGCCATCACCTGCTGCTGCTGGGAACAGATGGATGGATGGGTGGAATGAAGGATTGGGGGGTGGATGAAGTAGAAGGACGGAGGGATGAAGATTAGAACATACTAGTCCGCTTTCTTTACACTAACCATCCAAGTTACCACACACACATACACAACAACGAATGTGATGTCTGAATGTGATGTCATTGCACTGCAAAACTCATCCTGTGCCAAGTTTGTTTTTGGATATTGCTTTGATTATTTTCACTTTATTGTGAAATAAATGCCAGTGTAAAAATAAGGGAGAAAAAAGTATGTAAAATACAGAGTGAAGTGTATGCAAAATAAGAAAAAAGCATATGTAAGTGTATGCAAAAAACAGAAGTGTCTTCAGCTGGAGTGATTTTCAGATTGCAGGCATATTTGGATCGCAATGCCATTCTTCTGTGTCTTTTTGTCCTGGCACCCATTGCTTGGTAACTGGGTTGTGTTCATAAAGCATCATATGGAAGAAAAGGGAACAGATATTCTTGACACAAATGCTTGCTGTTGACTTACATGTTGACTTACATTACAAAACATTTTAAGACATTTTCCATTGCATGCCCTAATGAACACAATAATTTGTGCTTTGCCGTAGAGTCCTGACCTGCGATATGTTGTCAATGTCTGTTGTTGGAGCCGTCACTATTGTCCTAAAAACCAAATACTGACAACTACCAATAGCCTTGCAAGAACCTTGCGGCTCTGAAGTTACAGTACTGTTCAAAAGTTTGGGGTCACTTAGAAATTTCCTTGTTTTCCATGAAAACATACATGAAATTAGTTTGAATAGGAAATATAGCAAAATGAATAGGAAATATAGTCATTGACAAGGTTCGAAATAATGATTTTTAATTGAAATAATAATTGTTTCCTTCAAACTTTGACTTTTGTCAAAGTATTCTCCATTTGCAGCAATTACAGCTTTGCAGACCTTTGGCATTCTAGTTGGTAATTTGTTGAGGTAATCTGAAGAGATTTCACACCACCTTTCTGAAGCACCTCCCACAAATTGGATTGGCTTGATGGCCACTTCTTACGTACCATACGGTAAAGCTGCTCCCACAACTGCTCGAAAGGGTAGAGATCCGGTGACTGTGCTGGCCACTCCATTATAGACAGAATACCAGGTGACTGCTTCTTCCCTAAATAGGTCTTGCATAGTTTGGAGCTCTGCTTTAGGTCATTGTCCTGTTGCATGAGAAAAATCCAATCAAGCACTGTCCACAGGCTACGGCATGGTGTTGCTAAATAGAGTGATAGCTTTCCTTCTTCAAGATCTGTTTCACCCTGTACAAATCTCCCACTTTACCACCATCAAAGCACCCCTAGACCATCACTTGCATCCACCATGCTTGACAGTTGACATCTTTTCATTTGGTCTGCGACTCACAGATGTTTTTTGTGATCCCAACACCTCAAACTTAGATTTGTCTGTCCATAACACTTTTTCTAATCTTCCACTGTCCAGTGGCTTTGTTTTTTGGCCGATCTTAATCTTTTCTTTTTATTGGCCAGTCTGAGATATGGCTTTTTCTTTGCAACTCTGCATAGACCAGTATCCCGGAGTCACCTCTTGACTGTTGACATTGAGACTGGTATTTTGTGGGTACTATTTAATGAAGCTGCCAGTTGAGGAACTGTGAGGTGTCTGTTTCTTAAAAAAGAAACTAATGTATTTATCCTCTTTCTCTGTATACTGGGCCTCCCATTTCTCTTTCTATTCTGGTTAGAGCCAGTTTTCACTGTTCTGAGTAGTACAGTGTTGTATGAGATCTTTAGTTTCTTGGCAGTTTTTTGCATGGAATAGCCTTCATTTCTCAGAAGAATAGACTGATGAGTTTCAGAAGAAAATTATTTGTTTCTGGCCATTTTGCGCCACAATTGAATATGCCCCAGATACTCAACAAATCTAAAGAAGGCCAGTTTTATTGCTTCCTTAATTAGCACAACAGCTTTCAGCTGTGCTAACACAATTGCAGAAGGGTTTTGTAATGATCAATTAGCCTTTTAAAATTATAAACTTGGATTAGCAAACACAGTGCCATTGAAACACAGAACTGTTGGTTGCTGATAATGGGCCTCTGTACGCCTATGTAGTTATACCATTAAAAGTCTGCTGTTTCACGCTACAATGGTCATTTAAAACATTAACAATGTCTACACTGTATTTCTGATCAATTTGATGTTATTTTAATTATTTTCTTTGAAAAAAAATTCTAAGTCACCCCAAACTTTTGAACGGTAGTGTACATTTTAAATAAAAAAACAGGTTTTGTAAGCGCAGTTTGGATCTGCGGCTGTATTGTCTTTTCACTGCAGTGTTTGTGGTTGGTGTGTATGTGCGTATCTGCACGTATGCATGTGTGCGATTCCTTATCTAACCACTGAGCCAAGGTTGAAAGTGAGTCTAATAAATGGTGGTGGCTATTCTCTCTGGGTGTACACCATCGCCATCGTGTGGTAACAAATACCACCATGACACTATGATTCCTTTTGAAGCACAGAGGAAGGAATGTTATCAGAAAAATGTGCAATGTGCCTATCTGAATGCGATTTTCCGTTAACCCATCGAAAGAGAGACATCATCCCTAAAACATCACACAGAACTTTTGCAAGTGGGTGTGTTTCAAACTTAATTCATTTAACATTGATCTGTCTATAAATATTTGTTAATTATTAGACAAGTAAAGAAAACAACATTGAGAATACATTGTGTAATCATACACACTCTGTTTGCATCAAATAATGAAATAATGGTTCAATTGGTTCAGTTGCAATAGACAAACTCAATCTTGCACAGCTTTTAAAAGTATTTTAAATGTTTTAAAATCATAGTCATGCTCCCTTTAGCAACTTATTGTGTAATTACTGCCAATAGAGTAATAGCTGCTAATAATGTAATAATGTTTGCATTTATTATTAAATGTAATAAACATTACTTAAAGTTTTTTTTGCACATAACATCATAATCACAATCATTCCATTTGTGTTGATTATTACATTATAAAATTGGTAATTTCTAAATCAACTGTAAAATAACTTTGGTTCAGTAAATGAAAGGTTGCTGGTTCTAAACCCCATTCATTCTTTCCTTGAGCCAGACAGTTAACCCTAATTGTTGCTGGTTCTAATCCTGGACAAGGAGAAAACCCCATTCATTCTTTCCCTGAGCCAGACAGTTAACCCTAATTGTTGTTGGTTCTAATCCTGGACAAGGAGAAAACCCCATTCATTCTGTCCCTGAGCCAGACAGTTAACCCTAATTGTTGCTGGTTCTAATCCTGGACAAGGAGAAAACCCCATTCATTCTGTCCCTGAGCCAGACAGTTAACCCAAATTGCTCCCAGGTTGTTGCTGTAAATAAGAATGTGTTCTAGGCATACTTACCAGATAAAGCACTTGGCATTCAGATCTTGTATTCAGGTCTTTGATTTAGTTCTCATCAGACCAGAGTCTTTCTTTATGCTCTCAGAGTTCTTCAGCCAGCATGTCAAATGCCTTTTACTTGGGAGTGGCTTGCCTTTTGCCACTCACCATAAAGGCCTAATGGATGGAGTACTAAAGAGATGGTTGTCCTTCGGGCAGGTTCTCCCAGTTCTGTGTGGGACCTTATATAGACAGGTATGAGCCTTTTTAAATCATGTCCAATCAATTGAATTTGCCTCCAGGTGGACTTCAATCCAGTTATGAAGACATTCTTAGGATGATCAAAGGACACAGGATGCATGAAAGCTCAAATTAGAGTTTTATGGCAGGGGGTCTAAATACTTATGTGTGTTATGTACAGGGTGTTATGTATACATGGCCCTTTACTAATTTACTATCTACCCTTGGCAAATATGAACAAAATGGGCTGTGAAAAAAATGTCTTTATTGTTTATCCTCTTGATCTTTCATTCAAAATATTAACAAAAATCAATTAAAGTAAAAAAAATGAAAGAAAAAAAACATTCTTATCATAAAACAAATTATTTTCTCAAATATATGTGTGCCTCAATTATTGACACCCCTTCATTTAATAGTTTGTGCAACCTCCTTTTCCCAAGATAACAGCTCTGAGTCTTCTTTTATAATGCATAATGGAGTTGGAGAACACATGACAAGGGATCTGAGGGCATTCCTCTTACAGATTCTCTCCAGATCCTTCAGATTCCAAGGACCATGTTTGTGGACTCACCTCTTTAGCTCATCCCCCATGTTTTCAATGGATTTTAGGTCAAGGGACTTGGATGACCATGGCAAAACTTTGATTCTGTGGTCAGTGAACCATTTCTGTGTTGATTTTGAGGTGTGCTTTGGATCATTGTCCTGCTTGAACATCCAACTACAGGCCAGTTTAGCTTCAGGTTTTGATTTAATATCTGCTGGTACTTGGAGTCCATGATACCATGTATCCTAACAAGTTGTCTAGGTCCTTTGGGGAAAAAAAACAGCCCCACTACATCAAAGATCCACCACCAGACACAGTGGGTATGAGGTACTTTCCTGCATTGCTGTCTTTCAAACCCACCTATAGTGTTTGTTTCCAAAAAGCTCTATTTTGGTCTCATCTGACCATAGAACCCGTCCCATTGAAAGTTCCAGTAACGTTTGGCAAACTAGGCTCTTCACTTTGATGTTTGATGACAGCGAAGGCTTTTTTATGGCAACCCTCCCAAACAACTTGAGGTTATGTGGGTGGCGTCTGATCGTTCTTTTTGAGACTTTCTGACCCCAAGACCCAAGTAACATCTGCAATTCTCCAGCTGTTATTCTTGGAGATTCTTTGAACACTCAAACCATTCTCCTAACTGTGTGTGGGGTCAAAATAGACATGTCCTCTTCCACGGTGATTGTTAACATCTCCAGTTGCTTTAAACATAAGTATTACCCTGATAGTGGAAATGGTCATTTTCAACCATTGTGCTATTTTCTAATAGCCATTTCCTGATTCGTACTGATCAACAACCTTTTGTCGCACATCATTACTGTATTCTCGGGTCTATCCCATAGTGATGGATGACTATGGGATTTTAGCCTGTGTGTCATCTCATATTTAAAACCCTGCGAAACAGGAATTCATGGCTTACCACTTAATTGTTTCTAATCACTGAAAACTTCAAATATGAATGGGAATATACTTCGGTTAGCTTTTACACATAAGAATTTCTAGAGGTGCCAGTTATTGTGGTACAAATGTGGAGAAAAACAGCTTATTGTTGTTTTTACTGTTATTATGGCTTTCAATATGTTTGTGAATGAATAGCAGGCAATTCCTTTCGACATGTTTTAATAAGCTGTTTGGATGAGTCAGTACCACTAAAACGTTTTTGGTCTATATACAATTTGCCTCCACTATTTTCAATGCATATGCAGGATGTTTGTTTTGTTGATGTTAGTTTTTCCACAGAGTAAACTATTTTGATATTTCGGTATGTATAAGGCCTAATTTATGCTTCAACTTGAAAGTGTGTCTATGCAAGGACAGAGCATAGATTTTCACTCCCATTGGGTGCATAGCATTGGGCTCCTAAGGCAGTAAAATCTTACTATCTACCAAATCAATGATATAGACTGAAACAGTATCTTAGTCATAATCCCCATAAAACCTTGCAGCACAACAGGAAAAGCTGCTCTTTCAGTTCTTCCACCATTAATTTCTTCCACAGTGAATTATTAGATCCACTAAAAAATAAGGTCTGTGTTTCGTGTAGGCTTACAACCACCTCACCATTTTCATAAACATGTAAATATCTATAGGACAAGTTAACTTTTATCAATATTGGGTAAATATAAGCGAAGATATGTTTTTCGAGGAGCTAATTGAAGCAAATATGTTGACAAATGTCACATTGTCCTGATGAGATTTACATGTTTGTCAGAACGCCTAGCCGGAGTAAACCCAAACGTAACACATTATTAGTATTGTAAGTATTGGAGCAATGTAACTTAAGCAAATACAATTGTGCTCAAAGTTTTGCATACCCATGGAGAAATGATAGTATATGTACCATTTGTAAAGAAAACATGAATGAGCAGGCAAAACACGTCTTTTATTTCTTATGGGATTCACTTTTAACTGTAGGTCATAACAGAATGGCACAATCATAAAACAAAACAATGGCAACAAAGAAAATAATGAACTGACCCCTGTTCAAAAGTCTGCATACCCTTAATTCTTAATACTGTGTATTGCCCCCTTTAGCATCAATGACAGCATGCAGTCTTTTGTAATAGTTGTCTATGAGGCCCCAAATTCTTGCAGGTGGTATAGCTGCCCATTCGTCTTGGCAAAATGCCTCCACGTCATGCAAAGTCTTTGGTCATCTTGCATGAACTGCAGGTTTGAGATCTCCCCAGAGTGGCTCGATGATATTAAGGTCAGGAGACTTTGATGGCCACTACAGAACCTTCACCTTTTTCTGCTGTAACCACTAGAGGGTCAACTTGACCTTGTGCTTAGGGTCATTGTCATGCTGGAAAGTCCAATTGCATCCCATGCGCAGCTTTCGTGTAGAAGAATGCAAATTGTCTGCTAGTATTTTCTGATAACATGCTACATGCATCTTGCCATCAATTTTCACAAGATTCCCCATGTCTTTAGAGCTCACGCACCCCCAAAACATCAGTGAGCCACCACGCTTCACAGTGGGGATGGTATTCTGTTCACAATAGGCCTTGTTGACTCCTCTCCAAACATAGCGCTTATGGTTGTGACCATAAAGCTCTATATTGATCTTGTCACTCCAAATTACAGTGTAACAGAAGCTGTGAGGCGTGTCAAGGTTTTGTCGGGCATATTGTAACCAGGCTTTTTTTGTGGCAGTGATGCAGTATAGGCTTCTTTCTGGCAACTCGATCATGCAGCTCATTTTTGTTCAAGTATCGTCGTATTGTGCTCCTTGAAAGAACCACACCGTCTTTTTCTTTGTATCCCGAACAATTCTTCTGACAGTTTTGGCTGAAATCTTTCTTGGTCTACCTGACCTTGGCTTGGTATCAATAGATCCACCAATAGATACCAAAATTTCACAATTTCTGCCAGGGTATGCAAACTTATGAGCACACCTTTATATAGAGCAGAGGCCAGGGAATGTAATGCAAAAGGATTCAGACTTATCAGCTTAAGTCATAACGCCATAATGAGCATGCCAATTACGTTGCTTTTTACATATCCTTGGGCACATATTACGTCAGGTGGCATTAACATTAAAATCTTTCAGTATGAGCTGTTGTTTTGTATATATTATGTCTTATTACAATGAATGTTCTAGTTATTTTGCCCACCAATCAGTTTGTTTGATTTGAATCACTGACAACAGTGAATTTAATTTTGAGGTACCGACATGGCTGCAGGAATTTTTTTTCATCAAGGTTTGAAAACTGAAATATTGCTTGATCAAGTGTTCAACCCCTACATATTAGAGACAATGTTCACTGCAATAACGTCTTTAAGAATTTTAGTAAGTATGTTTGAGCATTGCACACAATGTCTGAGTTATTTTGATCTATTCTTCTTGGAAGATTTTCTCCAGGTTGGTCAGGTTGTTTGGACCACAATTTTCAAATCGTCCTACACTCAGTGGTATCAAGATCCTGACTTTGACTGGGGTGTTTTAAGTCATTCATCTTTTTGGACTTGAGCCACTCCAGTGTTGCACAGAACTTTGGACTGGGATCATTGCCCTGCTGAAAGGTACAGTTAGGTCCAGAAATATTTTGACACTGACACAATTTTCATAATTTTGGCTCTGTACGCCACCACAATGGATTTGAAATGAAACAACCAAGATGCAATTGAAGTGCACACTTTCAGCTTTAATTCAAGGGGTTGTACAAAATTATTGTATGAAACCTTTAGGAATTGCAACTATTTTCATTCACAGTCCCCTTATTTCAGAGGCTCAAATGTAATTGGACAAATTAACCCAATAATAAATGTTAATTTGTAACATTTGTCTAGAATCATTTGAAGGCAAAGATTGCTTGAGGTCTGGAATGCATAGACATCACCAAACATTGGTTTTCCTCCTTAGTGATGCTTTGCCAGGCCTTTACTGCAGCTGTCTTCAATTTTTGTTTGTTCATGGGTCTTTCTGCCTTAAGTTTTGTCTTCAGCAAGTGAAATGCATGCTCAATCGGGTTGAGATCAATTGATTGACTCGGCCATTGCAGAATATTCCACTTCTTTGCCTTAAAAAACTCCTGGGTTGCTTTTGCTGTATGTTTTGGGTCATTGTCCATCTGTAAAGTGAAGCGCCGTCCAGTCAACTTCGCTGAATTTGGCTGAATCTGAGCAGACAATATATCCCTATACACTTCAGAATTAATTCGGCTGCTTCTGTCTTCTGTCACATCATCAATAAACACTAGAGATCCAGTGCCATTGGAAGCCATGGAGGCCCATGTCATCACACTGTCCCCACCATCTTTTACAGATTTTTTTTCGGATCATTAACTGTTCCAAGCCTTCTCCATACTTTTTTCTTTCCATCATTCTGGTACAGGTTGATCTTAGTTTCATCTGTCCAAAGAATGCTGTTCCAGAACTGGGCTGGCTTTTTTAGATGTTTTTTGGCAAAGTCTAATCTGGCCTTTCTATTCTTGACGCTTATGAATGGTTTGCACCTTGTGGTGAACCCTCTGTATTTGCTATCATGAAGTATTCTCTTTATGATGGACTTGGATAATGATATGCCTACCTGCTGGAGTGTGCTCTTCACTTGGTTGGATGTTGTGAAGGGGTTTTTCTTTACCATGGAAAGGATCCTACGATCATCCACCACTTGTCATCCGTGGATGTCCAGGCCTTTTTGTGTTGCAGAGCTCACTACTGCGTTCTTTTTTTCTCAGTATGTACCAAACTGTTCATTTGGCCACTCCCCCTGCTATCTCTCTGATGGATTTTTTTTCCAGCCTAAGGATGGCCTGTTTCCTTTAATTGAAAGCTCATTGACCGCATGTTGTGGGTTCACAGCAACAGCTTGCAAATGTGAATGCCACACCTGGAATCAACTCCAGACCTTTCACCTGCTTAAATGATGAAGAAATAATGAAGGAATAGCCCATGCCTGTCCATGAAACAGCTTTTGAGTCAAATGACCAATTACTTTCGGTCCCCTGAAAATGAGGGGGCTACGTATTAAAGGGCTATAATTCCTAAACCCTTCCCCCAATTTGGATGTGATAAACGCTCAAATTAATGCTAAGAGCCTGCATTTTAAGCCCATATTCATTATTTAACTGTGTAAGATCTGTCTCCCTCGAGTGCTCACCTCTCTCCCCAGCACATCACACTCACACAGGCACCTAGCCACGCCCACTCTCATTCACCGGAACACTGATTATGATCACCTGTCTCTTGTTCTCTCATTCCAGCCACAGTACATAAGCCAGCAGTCCCCATCAGACCTGGTGAGAGACTGACTGTTCGTGCCATACACTATATCATTACTGCTGCTTTTAGAAATAAACAGTGTGCTCCTCACCTGGATCCTTATTCTGTGTCCCTGATTCCTTACAAACTGTAAATGTACTCCCAACCTTTAGTTTTTTAGAGTAGGTTCTCTTGTAGTATTCCCAAGTATTTTACTCTATCCATTTGTCCCTCAATTTTAACATGATTCCCAGTCCTTGCTGATGATGAATCCCCACGGCATAATACTGCCACTGCCGAACTTCACAGTAGGTATCACACATGCAATGCCTCACCTCCTGCATCAGCGCTCAACATCGTTGGCTATCTAGCTGCCATCAGACAAATGCCCCTTTCTTGCACTCCCCTGGTCATAGGCCAATATGCGCCATCATCAACACCTTGGCTTGTCATTTTCTTCATTTCCATTGAGCACACCTGGTTCCCATTCCCCCAATCACCTACCAAATAAGTAGCCCTCTGTCGCCCTGTTTCATAGTTGAGTCTTGTGATCTAGTGTCTTATCTAAAGTGTTATAGTTGAGTCTAGTCATTTAGTTCTCCT
Organism: Esox masquinongy; assembly: GCA_016801175.1. NCBI lineage: Eukaryota > Metazoa > Chordata > Actinopteri > Esociformes > Esocidae > Esox > Esox masquinongy. The sequence goes on from JACXGI010005728.1 coordinate 25,877, forward strand.
GTGAAACATTTTGCCTGCATATTGTATTTGTCTCCTCGCCTCCTTCCCTGTTAGTAGGAATTTGTGTTGAGTTTTGGCCAGAAATTATCTTGGTCTCATTTGACCACAAAAGCTTTTTCCACTTCCTGATCATTGATCCAACTGTTCTTACTGGCATATCAAAACGTAATAATAAGTAATATTAAAAAAACTTACAATTTTTTACCCTTTATCCAAAAAATATGACAGCGCCTTTAAAGGTCACAGCTGGATGTCAGTGGTAAGGTTATTGTCCTCATTACGGCTCTCAGTAAACTGGGATCTTAAACAGCACAGGAAGGAACATAGTTTTTTTCATACTTATGCAAGGAACAAAATTTTTATTTCTTACAAATATTTCCCAACATCAAACCCTTTTTACCTTGCAATAATTGACTTTGAGTTTTAGTACTTTAAAGGAGAAATAAACTTCAAGGCACCATTTCTAATTTAGTAGAAATGGGACATTCTACCAGAAACGGACATTCTACTAGACATTCTACCACTTCTAATAATCTTGGGAAAAAATATCTGAATCTGAACATCAAGTCATATGAAATATATGTTAAACTATGAGAAACACATCATGCCATCTCAGCAAGTTTTTATGTTTGAATAAAATACAATTTTAAACACACCCCTAAAATGTCAGGCCCTGTCACAGACAAATTTGTAAATGATAGAATGGTTTCCTAATGAATTTCTTTGATACAAATAACATGTTATTATTGATCACATATCCCTGATTATATCTAACATGGTTTTGTGATCCCTATAAGAAATATAAGCAACTTTTCAGTCAACTGTAGTGGATGGTAAGCACCTCCAGGCACTCATATATTTTTTTAAAAACTAACTGTGCATAGGAGATTTTTTTTCAAAAAAATACATTTTATAATTTTCTGTTATGCATTTAAAGGTGCCCTAGGCAACTTAACGCCACCTATCGGCAGTGAGTTCTATAACTCCATTAGGATCTGACATTATCATTACTAACTAAGAGCATACTGACTGGTATGAAGCAGTGTCACCTCCAACCGTCAATGCTGGAACAATAAACATAGACTTTCGTTTCAAAAGAGTTAAAGTTGATGGGCCCTTTCCATAACAACGGAACATAGAATAAACAAAGTAAACAGCTAAACCAATCAAAATGTCATCTGGGCTATCTGTTGCGTTAGATGCGATGCCATATTTCAGAGACTCGTTGATGGCTATCTAGCGAACATGAAACCATAATCGTGCTAGCTAGCGCTAGCTGGAATAATAATATGCGCACTTCGACCAGTTTGCACAAGGCTAAATCTAGCTAAAAGGCAAAATAATTGCTTCTTCCAAGCAATATTCGTGTATGCATAAGGTTTAGTCAAACAACCCACAATGCATGTTCGTTTTTCTTAACATTTTGCAGAGAACACCAGGTTGTAACACTATTTTCCAGCAAGAAATGGAATCAAGGATTGTCTGCTCGGACACAACTTAGCTTGTTAGCTTATTGTCTCAACCAAAGGCTTTGGAGAAACCTTCCTAAAACATATCTGCGCTCATACAAATAGAATAAACAAGAACATCAAATTATTTTCTACATAGTATAATTGTTTCTCTGCCATCATCAATCTAGTAACTTACACAGATGTCCTTTACTATTTAGCCAACTAGCTTAAAGAGGTGATGTATACTTGTCAAGTAGAAAGGGAGCCATCTCTGCATCATTGTTCACACAAGCTTCAGCTCTCGCCATCAAATGCAAAATTTACCCTAGTTTGTCTTATGCTCACGTTGCTTCCATATATTTTAGTTTCTGAAGCGTTCAGTGTAGGCTACATGAACCCAAACAAAGCTTGTCATTGGCCTTCACCTCACACACCTTCAAGGAAGTACACGCCTACAAACGTCCTGGCCTTCTACGTTATACTTGCAACCATGGCACTGGGGATAGTGTCAGTCCTCACAGTCAGCCAGAGACTGTTTTTTAACATTAACTGATGATATGTAAGGGTTATTATCGGATATTTTAAATTGAAAAGGCTGCATAGGACACCTTTAAGAAAAACAGGTAATAAACAATCAAATAATTTGATTATTTTATAAGTACACATTTTATGAGATGTTTTATTTGTTGTGCACTGTTTGGTGCAACCCTGTTACGAATAACCCATTGACTACTCTTTTAATTTCAGATAAGACTTGTAGATTATAACATAAATGTGACAATTAATACCCAGGACCACTAGAATGTTGTTTAATAAAATATTCATATTTTTTCGAAGAAGGATCAACAGGATGAGTAGGAATGATTGTCACAAGGGTGTGTGTGGAAGTAAGGAGCCAAACGCAGGGAGGCGGTTAACGTAGCTTGTATTTTCTCTTTTAAAAGGCACGCAAAAAACAAAGCACACAAGCGCAAAAACAAGCGTGCAAGTGCTTCTCAAAACAACACCAAGAGCTTCTCAGTACAACACCAAACATAGAACAATACCTCACAAAGACGCCCAGAAACACAGGAACTAATAGAGGCAACCTAATGACGGAATGGACACCAGGTGTGTGCAATAACAAGACATGACAGTGCCGTGGGAGGAGGAGCGGCATGACTAGAAGGCCGGTGACGACGCACGCCGAACACCACGCCGGGGAGGGCATGCGTCTCCTACGCTAGTCTTCGTTACAATGATAAAACATATTCAATGGACAAACAAAAAATAGTAATGTTACAGTAGGCCGACAACTTGGCATTAAAATGAATAAGAATATCAAAAATAGTCATGAACTGATCGATATTTTAGAAAGATGATGTATAATATTCAGATTAAATTTTAGTGGCTGGCCAGAGTATCCCATACCTCACTTGTGATGGCCTGTGGCATGAGGTGATGTTCTCTGGGGGAGAAATCAGGGTCAGCACATCCTCAAAGGGATCCTAAAGGAGATTGTCCCTCAACGGCCAGGAAAAACAGTTTACCCTGACTCTATCCATACATTTTACTTGGCACTGGGTCTTATTCACCTCTTGGATGATCCCTGGGCAGGTGGTGTGGTCGTACACTAGGGCACACCATTTCCCCACAACCTCTGGACTGTGCCACTGCACTTCTTCTGGTGTGCTGTGCATGGGGTCTTCTGTGTGGTCATCTGTGGGATAAAGCTGTTCTGGCGTAAATTTTACTATAGATAATACATTGTCCCCTTTGTGTGACTTGAGAAAGATGCAACCCTGTTACTGTAGTGCAATGCTGTTACTTGAATTATAGTAACAGGGTTGCAAGTAACAGGGTTGTAAATTAATGGTAATGTAAGCTTTTTGTCAGGAGTAGATGCTAGCTGTGGAATGTAGCATTACTGTGAAGGACAAACTTAGTTATATAAATAAAAACAGAAAACTTTAAAATGTATTTTTCTTATTCTGATAATATGAGTAACAGGGTGGTGTTGGTTAGAGTGACACAATCAAGGCTGAAAAGATCGAAGAAATATGATAAATAAAAGAGAGGACTTACCTTTGGTCTACCCATGGTGTTAGCAAATGACTTGATGTCATTGTTAGCAAATGACTTGATGCCATTTCCATTGTTTTTCTCTTCCTCTGCCTGGCTAAATAGGTTTTGATAACAGGGCTGCGTACATGTTGTGGGACACAACTTCAGTGCATAATTGGTATAAGTAAAATTATATATTTTTTCAGATAAACAACTAGAATGGCACACACACCCTGCTTGAGCTATGCACGTGCAGGTGTAGTAACCAGAACAATAACATGAAATTCAAGATAATTATTTTCTAATCCTTCCACTCCACAAGCTTTGCAACCTTGAAGGCCCTAGCTGTGGCTGTGGCCTTTCTCTTTAGCCTAGATGTTTGCAAACTCAAAAGAAGTGTTACATAGGCCTAGGTAAAATATGGACCAAATTCAAAACTTTTGTCTATGAGCATTGAAAGCTTCAAATTTACAATGTAATGTCTATTTATTCAAATAATGTTTTACTATGGCATGCGTTTAATACATATAATATGCAATAAAGGTAATAAAAAGGAACAATGCCATTTATTTATTTTAAACTGTCACAGGGCTGTGACAAGGCGATCAGCCATTTTAACTGCTCTTGCTCAGACTGTTAGCAAACTAGAATCAAAACTGTTAGCACACAAGCAAGGAATTTCAGTAAAAATTTTTGACATGGTTTGGATTTACAACAATTCTATTATTTTCTGGGATATTTTTTTTTTGACAGGGCCTGACTGTTTAGCTCATCCTCCTTAAAAAACAAGCTTAAAATCATACAATTCAAAGAAAGACAGAACTCACCTTTAATCAGTGTCAGCTATCAACTCAATCAAATTATGTCACTTCTCCTGAGTCATAAACTCAAAGGCATATTGCACATTTTCTTACATAATGTTTTATGTAAACGTGACAGAATTGACTAAAAACATGAGGAAAGTTGTAAAATACTATTTATTTTTAGAATTTATGTAAAATGTCATGTTTTAATCAATGATAACCACTTTGAATGTGTTATTAATGGTGTTTTTCGTAAATAACTGTTTTTAACATAACAAAACTATGAATTATTACAAAGCAACTCACAGAAATCAATCATCTAAACAGTTTTAGACATTTTTGGTTTATACAAGTTTTATTCAGTGCAACAATGCCAGGACAGGTAATATATATTTCTGGTAGTGTTCCATATAACATGATGTTCAACATTTGTCTTTGTGAAATCACAAATAAGTTCACGTGCACAAGCATACTGTTTTTGGTTCTTCATTCTGAACACTGCTGGAGCAACCCGCTGTAGCACAAATACAGGTGCATCTCAAAAAATTTGAATATCGTGAAAAAGTTCCCTTTTCCCCGTACTTCAAATCAAAAAGTGACACCTTCATATATTCCAGATTCATTACACATAAAGTGAAACATTTCAAGCCTTTTTTGTTTCAATCTTGATGATTACGGCTTACAGCCCATGGAAATCAAAAATCCAGTATCTCAAAAAATTAGAATAAATTTACAATACAGAAATGTCGATCTGAGAAGGGCTCTAATCAGCTAATTAACTCCCTGAGCCTTCAGTACACACAACCACAATCATGGGGAAGAGTGCTGACTTGACAGTTGTCCAGAAGACACTCATTGACACCCACCATGAGGAGGGTAAGCCACAGAAGGTCATTGCTGAAAGTGCTGTATCAAACCATATTCATGGAATGTTGACTGGAAGGGAAAAATGTGGTAGGAAAAGGTGCACAAGCAACAGGGATGACTGCAGCCTTGAGAGGATTGTCAAGCAAAAGCTGATGCAAGAACTTGGGAGAGCTTCACAAGGAGTGGACTGAGGCTGGAGTCAGTGCATCTAGAGCCACCATGCACAGATGTGTCCAGGAAATGGGCTACAAGTGTCACATTCCTAGTGTCAAGCCACTCCTGAACCAGAGACAATGTCAGAAGCGTCTTACCTGGGCGAAGGAGAAAAAGAACTGGACCGTTGCTCAGTGGTCCAAAGTCCTCTCTTCAGATGAAAGTAAATTTTGCATTTCATTTGGAAATCAAGGTCCCAGAGTCTGGAGGAAAAGTGGAGAGGCATAGAATCCGAGTTGCTTGAAGTCCAGTTTGAAGTTTCCACTGTCAGTGATGATTTGGTGTGCGATGTCATCTGCTGGTGTTGGTCTACTGTGTTTTATCAAGTCCAGAGTCAATGCAGCCATCTACCAGGAAATGTTAGAGCACTTCAAGCATCCATCTGCCGACAAGCTTTATGGAGATGCTGATTTCCTTTTCCAGCAGGATTTGGCACCTGCCCACACAGCCAAAACAACTGGTAACTGGTTTGCTGCCCATGGTTTTACTGTGCTTGATGGGCCAGCCAACTCGCCTGTCCATACAGAATCTATTGTCAAGAGGAAAATGAGAACAGACCCAACAACACAGACGAGCTGAAGGCCGCTATCAAAGCAACCTGGGCATCCATAACACCTCAGCAGTGCCACAGGCTGATTGCCTCCATGCCACATCACATTGATGCAGTAATGTGTGCAAAAGGAGCCCTGATCAAGTATTGAGTGCATAAATTAACATGATTAGAGATGAATACATTAGCTGTTCTGCATAAATTAACAGAAGAGCTGATTAGAACTCTTCTCAGGTGGAAATTTCTGTCTTATACATTTTTTATTCTAATATTTTGAGATACTGGATTTTTCAGTTCCATGAGCTGTAAGACGTAATCATCAAGATTGAAACAAAACAGGCTTGAAATGTTTCAGTTCATGTGTAATGAATCTAGAATATATGAAGATGTCACTTTTTTTATTTGAATTATCAAAAAAAATGAACTTTTCCATATTCAAATTTTTTTAGACGCACCTGTACATGATAAACGCTGGGCAGTACCTGTAGATGTGACTCACTGCTGCCATCTTTTGGATTATTTAAAGACTGCTCCATTATAGCTCCCTTTCAGTCAAAATAAATCATAACAAGTAAACAATTGACAACTTTCTGATCTTATTAATGAATTCATGATAGTCAAAAAAATTATAACAAAACAATCAAATCTGAAGACTTGTAGCATATTAGGGAATATTTTTCAGCAGATCAGGTTTTGCTTCCTCTCAATAACCACATAGCCAAAACTTGTTTGTTCCAGTGATTTCCAGTTTATCACATTTCCTGGAGTGTATATCCCATCCTCCATATAGCTTTGAATCTCACAAGGGGAAAGCACTGTGTCCCACATGTGGACATCAGTCTCATGTCCATAAAAGGAATCAAACATGTCAAACCCTCCACCATATGTATCTTGGTCCTGACCTAAAATAATGCTTGCAGTGCCAGAGATGGAGCCACCAGCGTGGAGAGCTTTTTTTGCACTTGGCTTTCCATTTACCCACAATTGAGTAATTCCTGTACCAGCATGCCACGTCCCACAAACTGAGTTCCACTCATTCATTTTGTCCGGCAACCCTGTGAAAACAATACCTCTGTCTCCAATGTACACCCTGTACTTTCCCCCATCACCCCTGAATATAACAAAACCATCAGCATGTGAAGGTGTGGCCAATGAGAAAATGGCCTGCTCCTTCGTACGGTAGTCGGTGAAGAATCGAATGCAGACCGTCACAGCAAAGTAGATTTTGTTCATGTTAGGGGTGATCTTAACGTAGGCAGTGTTTGACTCTACTGGGAAAATGATTTCCATTCCTGACATATCTGTAACAGTAGGAATAAAAAAAGATATTAAAGTTGTACAAGAAGGAAATATTTTAAGCAATTTTCTTAATAGTTTGTGAAAGTTAACAAACCTTTAAAAATAATTACTGGTAGTTATAACACTGTGAGAGGGCCCAAGCATTTTGGCTGAACAACTAAAGCACTATAAAGCAGTAAGAGTGGTTTTAGTGATATTTGCTTGTCAATAGCTCTCTGCCTGAAGGTCCTATTTTGATAAGAGAGATTAATCAGTTGAAGGTATAGGTCAAGGTCCAATGTTCGGTTTCTCTGTTCCCTTCATTGTCAAAAAGTAACTTTATGGTGGTTTCAAAGTGGGACTATTATGCCATCTCTCATTTATTATTATTACAATTTATTTTTTCAATCCTCCATTTAAATTTTTAGAATTTTGTATGTGCTTTCGATATGAAATTGTAAATTTTTCAAATATATAATAAATCCATTTAAAAATTACAAAAACAAAATCCTTCCTTTTAATTTTGTACAAATATTTTCCTATTATGGCTACAGTAATATCAACCTGCAGATATTTTAATAGATTCCAGTCCACATGACATACACTACCATTCAACAGTTTGGGGTCACTTAGAAATGACCTTGTTTTCCATGAAAACATACATGAAATGAGTTTGAATAGGAAATACAGCAAAATGAATAGGAAATATAGTCATTGACAAGGTTAGAAATAATTATTTTTAATTGAAATACTAATTGTGTCCTTCAAATTGCTTTTGTCAAAGAATGCTCCGTTTGGAGCAATTACACCCTTGCAGACCTTTGGCATTCTAGTTGTCAATATGTTGAGGTAATCTGAAGAGATTTCACCCCATGCTTCCTGAAGCACCTCCCACCAGTTGCATTGGCTTGATGGGCACTTTTTACATACCATATGGTCAAGCTGCTCCCACAACAGCTCAATATAGTTGAGATCCGATGACTGTGCTGGCCACTCCGTTATAGACAGAATCCCAGCTGACTGCTTCTTCCCTAAATAGTTCTTGCATAGTTTGGAGCTGTGCTTTGGGTCATTGTCCAATTGGCTCCAATCAAGCACCATTCATAGGGGATGGCTTGGCGTTCATAGGGGATGGCTTGGAGTGACAGCCTTCTTTTTTTAGCCAGTACAAATCTCCCACTTTACCACCACCAAAGCACCCCCAGACCATCACACTGCCTCCACCATGCTTGATGGCATCAAGCACTCCTACTTTTTTCAATTGATGTTCTTCTTTGTGATCTGAACACCTCAAACTTAGAAAGAGGATTTGTGAGGTGTCTGTTTCTCAAACTAGAAACTCTAATGTGTTTGTCCTCTTGCTGAGGGGCCTCCCACTCCTCTGTCTATTCTGGTTAGAGCCAATTTGTGCTGTTCTGAGAATGGAGTACTGCACAGCGTTGTACAAGATATTCAGTTATTTGGCAATTTCTCGCATGGAATAGCCTTCATTTCTCAGAACAAGAGTTGACTGACGAGTTTCAGAAGCAAGTTTTGTTTCTGGCCATTTTGCACCTGTAATCAAACCTTCAAGAGTTCCAGAGACTCAACTAGTCTAAAGAAGGCCGGTTTAATTGCTTCTTTAATCAGCACAACAGATTTCTGCTGTGCTAACAGAATTGCAAAAAGGGTTTTGTAATAATCAATTAGCCATTTAAAATAAAAAACTTGGATTAGCCAACACAGCATGCCAATGGGACACAGGAGTGATGGTTGCTGATAATGGGCCTCTGTACACCCATGTAGATATTCCATTGAAAATCAGCTGTTTCCAGCTACAACAGTCATTTCCAACATTAGCAATGTCTACTACAATGTATTTCTCATCAATTTGATGTTATTTTAATGGACAAAAAATTGCATTTCTTTCAAAATCAAGGACATTTCTAAGTGACCCCAAACCATTGAACAGTAGTGTATACCATCAAAAAACACATTTATTCATTTGTGGGCCCTTTCTTGTCAATAGTACACCTATAGGAATTGCCATGTAACCGATTTAGAATTTATGTATCATGTCATTGGGTTACTTATTAAGGGTCAAGGTCAAGGTCACTACATGCACAAGCTACAGTTATGCAAATGAGAGCAATTGGCCCCTCCTATATGATGTCATTGAAAGCAGAGCTAAAATCCCCAAATCATATCATTAGATATGTCTTTGTGTTTTTGAGGTGTTGGAGGATTTAGTGGAGGCCAATGGTGATTGCATCTTCCGGAGACCTCTTGGCTCTACATTGGATAGAAGGATGGTCTTGAGATTGGACAGGACTATACTGTAGGTCTGTTATATACTGCTATATGTCTGTTAGTTCAGGCATCATGCTTTTGGTTTTCTCAGATGTGGAACAATGATGGGGGATTTGAAAGAGCTGAAGTGAAATCAAATGTACTGCGATTTGAAATCTTGCACTAAAAATAAGTAAAAATTACACGTGTAATGACTAACCAATTCCTAATAGCCTGTAAGGCCATCTCCTGCATTTCGGTCTTGTGACGGTTGCGCCGCGTGGCGCTGCGTGCTCTCTCCCTCTCTGGCGCTCCACCTTGCCGGCGTACTAACTGCCGGCTGGCGGCGATGGCAAACGCACCCAACACACACACACCTGCACTTCATTAGTCATTATGTGGTTATTTAAGCTCCTTGTCTGTCACTCACTCCTCACGGGTTATTGTCTGTTTGTTTGACCGTGCGATGTTGCATTTTTGCCTGTTTTATTAAAAGAAGACAAACAGTTCATTCTACATTTTGTTGTTTTCGTTTTTACGCACTCGCTTCATTCGCACCTCACAGGTCTTACCTTTTGGCACAGCATAACAGCATGTGAAGACCATGAGAAGCCATGGAAGTCGTTCCATTTTGAATCTTCAGCTGGGGTTAAAAGATTGTGAATCCCAAACCAGTCACAGTTATTTGGAGTTCCCTATTTTGTCATGTGTTGGTGACAAACCTCTGCAGGTAATATAAAAAAAATGGTGTCAAGAAATCAGACAAATCCACCTTATCCACAAATCCAACAAATCTACCTCGATCTTATAACAAGGCATGCCTAGCCATTGTTTTGTGTGGGATTGTGCAATATCCAAAATAATGTGGAATCTTGTGAAATTACAATATGCTTTTGGAGGCTTCAAAGTTTCACACACACTGGAAGAAACCACTGGAAGGAAGTGTTAATTTTGGCACCTTTTTTATTTAGTCTAGTCTTAGTCATTTGGACTAAAATATATCATTGGAATAATGTCTTAGTTTAGTAATTGTCAAAATGACAAAAACAGTGAGACATTTTAGTAACCAAAATGTTCTTAAAATGTAGTCGAATCAAATGTATTGCCTCATTATCATGTATTCCGCCAACTAAATTAACATGCCTACACACTCAAAAAGTAAAAAGAGTAACATTCACCTATATCAACATTATAAAGATCCTAATACATTGTCTTACTTAAAAAAAGAAGTCTCTTTCCTGAGATTTGTTCTGAAGTGATCAACTTGGTTGAATATCCAAAATGAATCACCTAGGTTTGAGTCCATTGCCCCTTCAGTATTTATGTGGCAAAGGGATAAGATGCCCCTCCCTTTTTTGAGGTAACAAATTACAAAGAGTGATACATTTCTTTGACCTTTGGATAAGATTGTTTGATCACAATAAGAGTGCCACTTATGGAGCGTTTTTATGACAGTTCAACCATTTCTGGATGTCCTATTTCTTAACAGGTGTCTTTAAGTTGTCATTCTAGGTGGGTTTTATGTGTTAAGTACCTTCCCACTGTGGAATATTTGCACATAAGTTGTGCTTCATATTAAAGTGGTCTTATTGGGCATATTTTTAATGTATGTATTGTCCATGCTGGCTTAGGAGATGCTTCTCAGGGAAAGGTGGGTGGTTGAATGGGGTTCCATTGTTTTCAAACGTGTGAGTTTTAGGTCTAAAATTGTGCAAGAAAGATTGATTGACAGGTATCCCAAATTATTAGAAGGGTGTTTTATAAATGGGATCATAAACATGAGCTACAAAGGTGTGTGTTTGTGTGCATTTTATTTTAATAATTAACCAAGTTCAACCAAATTCAAGTTCCTTCCTGGGTGCGTGTTTCAAGATCAGTGTCTTGTATGGATCTGTATGAATTTTTATTTTTTTAAAGTGAGTGATTACTGAAATATGCCTGCTAAATCAAGTGATGTGCTGTGTTTGTCATGACCAAAATTTAGGGATAATCCAATAGTGACAATAATTTTAAAAACACCTGAATGCTTAAAACGTGTGTTTGAAATAAGTAACTATTTTCTGTTGTAAAGTAATGATCCTTTGGTTTCATTGGTACATATACAGCTCGAGAAAAAATTGCTACTGCACCTTTTTTTCCTTTCCAAAAATTTGAAAAGGAAGGTTTTGAGTGAGGAACAGAAAGGTTAAAATTAAGAAACCACTGCAAATTGAACGCTTCTGTTACTCAAAACCTTCCTTTTCAACTTTTTTGGAAAGGAAAGAAAAAGGTGCAGTGGTCTCTTAACTTTTTACGGTATATTCTACTACCCCTCTTTCTCAGACTTGAGACAAATCTGCCTATTTCCTGCCACTTGCACCTTGAACTGCTGAAGTTGAAATCATTAAAATATTAACATGTATCATTTGCTTTGCTTGTACACATACTGTATTTAACTGATGTATGTTTTAAAAATACAGAGCCATAATCCTCTAAAATCTAATCAACTAATCAGTCTATAATTTCCACAAAATTATAACCAATGTTATCTTCTTTTGGGGGTCCAGTCAAGTTTCAAGTTTTCAATTAGATAGAATCAGTCTTTTCTGGTTAGTGGTGGCAGACTTCTGGAATCAAGTTCAGAATTGGTGTTGGGTCATGGTACAGTATTTCTACTGAGATAGACATACAGAATATACTGATTGGTGATTTAAAAAACATGGTCAACCATCATGGAAAATATGGTTATTCTCTTGCGCAAAACATTAATCTTTAAGGCTACATCAGAAGAGATGGTACAACTGGAAAGGTTCAAATATTTAATAAAGCATCACAGCAAGGCAGCGTAGGAAAGATGGTTAAATCTCTGGAATTATCACGTGAGGCTTTGTTAGGTTTGGACAAGATGCTGATCATTTATAGATGAGGTGTTTGTGTGTGTGTGTGTGTGTGTGTACGTGCACATACACGCACGCACACACACGCATGTACACTACTATTCAAAAGTTTCTGGTCAATTAGAAATGTCCTTGTTTTTGAAACAAAAGCAAATATTTTGTCTATTAAAATAACGTCAAATTGAACAGAAATACAGTGTAAACATTGTTAATGTAAATGACTATTGTAGCTGGAAACAGCTGATTTTCAATGGAATATCTACATAGACGTACAGAGGCCCATTATCAGCAATCATCACTCCTGTGTTCCAGTGGCACATTGTATTTGCTAATCCAAGTTTATCATTTTAATAGGCTAATTGATCATTAGAAAACCCTATTCGCTATTATGTTAGCACCGCTGAAAACTGTTCTCATTAAAGAAGCAATAAAGCTGGCCTTCTTTAGACTAGTTCAGTATCTTCAGCATCAGTGTTTTTGGGTTCGATTAAAGGCTCAAAATGTCCAGAAACAAAGAACTTCTGAAAATTGTCAGTCTCTTATTGTTCTGCGAAATGAAGGCTATTCTGTCTGAGAAATTGCCAAGAAACGGAGAAACGGAATTGCCAAGAATCTCATACAACAATGTGTATTACTCTATTCACAGAATGGCAGAAACTGGCTCTAACCAGAATAGAAAGAGAAGTGGCAGGCCCCAGTGCACAACTGAGCAAGAAGACAAATACATTAGTGTCTAGTTTGAGAAACAGATGCCTCACAGGTCCTCAACTGGCAGCTTCATTAAAGGGATAGTTCATCCAAAATTAAAAAAATATCTCAAAGTCCACTTCCCAAGAGATATTCCTGAAGACACAGAGTCATTTTTTCAAACAATTCATTATTCACCTCTGTCCCAGTCTGTAAGTAGCGTTATTAGCATCGTCGAAATTCATGAATGGAAATGGTTCGTACCGCTATTGTAAAGCTGCATTGCAAGCGGAAAACTACTCCAAAACACTTCAAACTACATTCAGTAATTGGTTGTGATAGCATCGATTTTTTAAACTGTGAACTGACAAAACAGCTGGCGGAATTGGCTGAATTCACACTGGCACTAGAAAACTATTTCCTATAGTCACCATACACAGCTTCTGTTCTTCGGCAGTGATATAATCAAGGTGAACATGAACTTTTACCTCAACAAGCTTTGTGAAGATAGGCTGCTTCGCCTAGCTGGCACATTTTCGTCGGTGGACATCAGAATAATATTTGCAATTGTGGAAAATGCCGTGGTCATAAGAAAGGTACAAGGGACATGGGAGAGGAGACTTGAGGTTTCACTCGTTGCCATATCTCTAAGTACCGTTCACAGTTCCATTTCTCAACCAAATAACCAGGACAAAATATAGCCTCCAGATCCCAAGATCCTCCAGATCCCGATCACAATAAACGCAGCACCCCTCTCAGCTCCCAGTCACCGAAATACTAAGTCCATTCAAGAGTTTGTGATAGCTTTCTAACGTTCTTTGATCCTAGCATGCCTTCCGTTTTTACAGTTTAGCTTTTCCTTGTCTGTACCTTTGCCTGAGCCTTTTTGACATACACACTTGTATTTTGCCTGCTAGTTGACATAGTTATGTATATTATTGCTATACTTGCTATATCTATAATATTAAATACTTCTACCAATATTGCTCATATTCTCCATCCTACTCTTTTTAAAATTGTTGCTAGTTTACACTGTTATGTACAGATGTGCTCAAAAGTTTGCATACCCTTGGAGAATTTGTAATATATATACCATTTGTAAAGAAAGCGAGTGAGCAGGGAAAACACGTCTTTTATTTCTTATGGGATTCACATTCAACTGTAGCTCATAACAGAATGGCACAATCATAAAACAAAATATGGCAACAAAGAAAAAAATGAACTGACCCCTGTTCAAATGCCTGCAAATCCCTTAGTTCTAAATACGGTGTATTGCCCCCTTTAGCATCAATGACAGCGTGCAGTCTTTTGTAATTGTTGTCTATGAGGCCCCAAATTCTTGCAGGTGGTATAGCTGCCCATTCATCTTGGCAAAATGCCTCCAGGTCATGCAAAGTCAAGTATCGTCGTATTGTGCTCATTGAAACAACCACACCGTCTTTTTCCAGAGCAGCCTGTATTTCTCCTGAGGTTACCTGTGGGTTTTTCTTTGCATCCTGAACAATTCTTCTGGCAGTTTTGGCTGAAATCTTTCTTGGTCTACCTGACCTTGGCTTGATAACAAGAGATCCCAGAATTTTCCACTTCTTAAGTGATTGAACAGTACTGACTGGCATTTGCAAGGCTTTGGATATCTTTTTATATCCTTTTCCATCTTCATAAAGTTCCATTACCTTGTTACACATGTCTTTTGACAGTTCTTTTCTGCTCCGCATGGCTCAGTATCTAGCCTGCTCAGTGCATCCACGTGAGAGCTAACAAACTCATTGACTATTCATACACAGACACTAATTGCAATTTAAAAAGCCACAGGTCTGGGGAATTCACCTTTTATTGCCATTTTCACCTGTGTGTGTCACCTTGTGTGTCTGTAACAAGGCCAAACATTCAAGGGTATATAAACTTTTGATCAGGGCCATTTGGGTGATTTCTGTTATCATTATGATTTAAAAAGGAGCCAAACACCTATGTGATAATAAATGGCTTCATATGATCACTATCCTTAAATAAAAGACAATTTTTTTGCATGATCAATCATATTTTCAAAATCAATGCCATGGTATGCAATGCCATGGTATTCAAAATCAATTTCTGCCAGTGTATGCAAACTCATGAGCACAATCGTGTGTGTGTATATATACAGCTCTGGAAAAAATTAAGAGACTACTGCACCTGTTCCTCACTCAAAACCTTCCTTTGCAACTTTTTTGGAAAGGAAAGAAAAAGGTGCAGTGGTCTCTTAATTTCTTCCGGAGCTGTGTGTGTATATATATATATATATATATATATATATATACACACACACCTAACAGCACATGGTAACAAGTATACTGAATCATGATATCAATATTGTATAATTGCAATATTAATGTTAATGAATTAATCTGTATACAAACAACTAATTAAGCAATGAAAACGAATAAAACTGTAATATATTTCCTTTACTGTGTTGCTTCAACTTATGCTTCCAAAATGCATTCAACTATCTGATAATATACACACATTCATTGTTAGAGTTATGAAACTGATTTGATGCTTCATTCCATAAGGGATTAATTGGTTTATTAGTTGTTTGTATACACATTAATTCATTAACATTTACTGCAACTATACAATTATGATGTCTATGATTCAGTGTAACAGTTACCTTGTGCTGTTAGGTGTGTATACTGTATATGCCTTGTTCATCACTGTTGTTTTAGGCCTGATGAAGGTCTTTTGACCGAAACGTTGCAATAAAATTTTAACACCTGCAAGCAGAGAGTGTGCGAGAGTATCTCTTTTCCACTTATGTTCTTCTCTTTTTACGCATCTTCCCCTACATTGAACCAGATGTGCAATTTATCTTTTTTCAATATTATCTACAAGTTAGTAACAACATTACGTCAGCCAATATCGACACCACTTCAATGCAATTTCTTGTACTGGTTTTAGGGACGTTATTCCAGGGAGTATTTCTAAAACAGCTGCAATAGCAACATGCTGTCAGCTATCGTAACGGTGTCTTGTGCTGATAGCATTGATGCTGCTGTTGTTGTTCTTACTGTTGCTAACCGTTGTCCAACTTATGTCATGTAAATGATGCCAATTGGCTCGTTTGGTGAGATAAACAAGTAAGGCTCAACTGAAGCAAGCAAAGCCAGACCCTGAATCACCCAAACTAAAATTCTAAAAGTGGGTGTGGTAAGCAATTCGGACTGGCCCCAGGCAAAACAAATGTATCATTCTGAACATTGTTGGTTCATTCAGAAGGGGCTGTTAAGGTGGAATTCCCCTTTAAGTTACCCAAATGCACTCCAGTTCACTACTAAAGCATCAACAGTCAACCAAATCTATGTTTTGAACTATAAAACCGAAAGTAACAAAAAAGGAATGTCTATAACGTGTTTCTTGAGGGAGGTGCCACTATGGGGAACATGTAAGCATAACCGTGAAAACAAATAAAACCATGCCTGATACAGGCCCGGTTCCACTGGGAGGGCAAAAGGGGGCATTGCCCCCTCAGGTAGAAAGTCGTGCCCCCTCAGTTTTGTTTCCCCATATACTTAGCCGATCGTATATGAATTCGACTCGGTCCAATGGTCATAGTCAACACGTTATGATCAACGTGTTCTGATCGGCTTAACATCATGCATATTTACGCAGTGATTAGACATGCCCCCTCATCCCTACCAAATGCACCCTCAGTCTCATGTCATCCTGGCACTGGCCCTGGCCTGATAAGACCCTACAGGTGTGTGGCCAAGGAACAAAAGTTATAGACATAGTACAAAGTTCCCTTTTGGTTTTCAGTTACTGCACTTCAGTGGGGATAGTACCACTATGGGGCCAGACATTTTTTTTCTGGCCCTGGTTTGGGTGCCGCTAAGCCTTCCCTCCGGCTTAGCACACACAAGCTCCCTGCCACTCGTCCGACCGGCAAACAACACAAACAACTTGTCACAGGAATGTTACCTAGGGGTTACATTACTCAGGAGATGATCTCCTGCACGTACACTATATGGCCAAAGGTTTGTGGACACCCGACCATCACACCTATGTGAGCCAGTTGGACATCCCATTCCAAAACCATGGCCATTAATATGGAGTTGCCGAAGACCAAGCACTGGCTCCAGGCCCCAGATACACAGCCAGAGGGGGCTCTAACCAAGGGGTTCCCTCCAGACTCGCAGCTGGGACAACACCCCCCCAGCGAAAATGCTTTGCCCCCAAAAATAGTTTGGGTAAGATGCTTCCCAATACTATACTTAACTAATTACTGTTGGGAATGTGGCTCTCTTGCCTTCATCTGCAAATGCGATCAAAGATGTGCTTTATCAAGTGATCACTAAGTGACCACTAAGCTACAAAGAATGTTTAACTACTGCACTTACTAAAAGCTTTTGAATTTGATTGACAGCAGTGTATTTTGCTGTTATATAGTCTCAGTAAGCCATGCATACTAAAATGATTTGCGTTCCATCCCTCGTGCTGAAGTTAATGTTCTACAAGTATGGTAAACATGCCGCCCATGGAAATTACATGCCCGTCCAACATGTTTCTTCTAATGCTGGGCCTGGGTCCCTCTCAGACCTCAACTCCAGTGAACCGCAGAAGGGTTTCACTGGAGCACGCACCTGGAAGGGGGGCACCCCATGTGCCCTCTACATAGCTCTCAAAAGAGGGCTAGGGTGTCCCTCACTGCCTTTGGATGGGTGTGAAAAATCACTGCCTTCCCAAAGCTTCACTGCCCTCTCAAGGGTGGACGGCAGTAGTCAAGGAAACCCCTAATCCCACCACCCAGCACAGGAAACTCGCAACGGCAAGAGATGGAAAATTCCATTAATAATCTTCTTTCTCCACAGGCAGAATCTTCAAAACACTGGAGTCGGCTGAAGTAAATGGGAGGACAAATGTTGGTACTGTTCTCTTAATATATGCGCTGCTGCACTCACTGGCTGACGCCGAGCAAGTACATTCAAATTCTCAGGCTGAGCTGCACAAGTGCAAAAAGGGTAAACCAACAGGAGCAGTGGTCCCCCTATGGGACAGAGCTCTACGAAATAGAACTGAGCTCCAGCCGTTGGAAGGAGCACTGAGCTGGAGGATCATGTATGAAGCCAGCGATCATGTTGTTCATATGCGCTGCCAACCGTTTCAATGAGCGATACAATTGAA
The DNA here is from genome assembly GCA_016801175.1 of Esox masquinongy. Taxonomy (NCBI): domain Eukaryota; kingdom Metazoa; phylum Chordata; class Actinopteri; order Esociformes; family Esocidae; genus Esox; species Esox masquinongy. The sequence continues at coordinate 44,070 of JACXGI010005728.1, forward strand.
CTAGTCACAAAAAAGGACTTGTGATTCCATTCCCAATTCACTGAAAAGATTAGCTAAAAAAACAAATTGTTTGCAAACTGCACAACACTGTTCTGCATAAACAATACCATTTTGTCACTTGGCGACCGAGATGGTCACACTGCCCTTGATCCAAATGGAACTCTAGAACTTGGGATATGGTCAATGCTGTCAGTACACTGAAAAAAGTGATTCTGAGCATTTGTAGATATAACATAAATTAAATCTGTGAAATTAACAATAAAAAGCTCAGTTTGGATCTTTACATGAAAATGTATCGTTTGAAATTAAACTGTATTTGTTCAAAATACAATACAATTGTGTGTTTTTTCATTTACATGCGTTATTTTATTATCCCAGTCGATCTTCTCAAGTACAAACACTCAACAAACAATAAGCTTGTTTCATTTATGCTGTTCCGTAATACCGCCAACTGGCACGCACACCTGACGCACACCCGTTCCCTCCTGATTGAAAACAGCAGACCGCATTTCCAGAGGCTGAGTTTATGGTTGAGTCGACTGAACGTTACGGTAAGAGTAAAGTTTGTTAGATTAGATATAAGGCCTACTGTCATCTTCAAATTAAACGAAATGACTCTAGAACTACAAGTCTAGAGTCTTTTCGTTTATTTTGAAGATGAACGTTAGCAAGTGGCTTTAGGCCTACCGGGCCTACCCGAGGCCTCGTCGTGTGTGACGTTTGTAGCTAAATAGGCTAGAAAAGTTAGCCTAGCGTTATCAGCTAACTCACGTCAGCTTAGCCACTAGCTGTTATTTAGACAGCAACAAATTAAAACGGAACATTAATATGCAGTTTTATGTCTTATCTAAGACTACAGTCTGTCAATAAGTTTGTTAGACTTGGAAGTAGCTTACAAAACAGCTGGTTTTGAGAAGCTACGAGCAAGTAAAATATTCAGTGCAACTTTTGAGATGTTAAAATCTCAAAAGTCACTTGTCAGATCATAATGGTCTGACACAAGTCATTATCTTATGCAGAAGGTGACCCATACAATGTATAAATTACTCACAAATGTTATATACATTTCCCAAAGTTGTTTAATAAGATAAGGAAAGTCCAGAAATGTACATGTGTCTATGAGAGGCAATGTCTTTCTCCAACCAGTTCTGCAACTAGCAGACTAATTTATTCCAACAACTGCTGAATAAATGTACAATGTGCTTCAGAAAAAGATGTGAATGTATGCAAGAAACAGAAATAATCTGCAAAGAGATAAAATGAACATCAGATAAATGATAATGTGGACGTAAAATAAAGAAGTTTAGGTAAATGCAAATCTGAAAACTTGAATTACTATTTTTCATGCATTTTATTTTGCTCTTTTTTATATTATAGTGTAGGTTTTGGTTAATTGCAGTGGTTAGTAACTAACTATGATGTATCTTTACCAGCTG
>JACXGI010005729.1:9431-45543 GCA_016801175.1 Esox masquinongy
AGCCCCCCCCCCCTCTCTGCAGTATGGATCTAGATCAATGCGGTCTCCTGCTCAATATTCTGCTGGATGTAAGGTGATTCTGGGCTCAGGCCAATTCACAGGCCTCAGAGGCCTTCAGATAAAACAAGGAACCTGAAAAACCGGTCTGTGTCACTATCCAATTAAAGAACCAACAAGAGGAAATCATTATATAACTAACTGTTCTCAAACTACATATGACAGAATAAAAACATTGAGTGAAAATCAAGATAGGCTTTTAACGATTTCAAATCATATAGCAGCACTGTGTCAACTATTATTTATGTTAACACTCATGCCAACAGTAATACATTTTAACTTCAAAATGTAGTCTCATTCTGACAACAAAGCCAACATTACCTAGTTCAGACTTGTGGACATGGTAGGCCTCAAAGCTCTCTTGTAGGGAGATGTAGCGCTTGGTGAGCAGGCTCTTCTGGTTCTCCAGCCTTGGCTGCAGTTGAAGATTCTGCTCTGCCAGGCTCCGGTTACTGGCCAGGGTCATCTCCTTGGTCTGCTGAACCTCCTTCATCTGACACACACACGGTTGTTTAATAAGTTATACACTCTTTTATTAAAAGGTGAAAAAATATTTTAACACCACTAAAGATACTGCACTAGAAAAAAAACATGCCAAATAAAATGGTCACAATTCTCTTCTAAAAAAATTATATTTCCATTGGCACTTTCTTCACATTTAAAAAAATGAATCCTTTATTCCATTAATCTGTTTTTTATTTGTGCGTTTGATAAAAAATATTTTAAACAAGAAAATAGATTTAATTTCAAGCAATTCTCTAATATCCCATATCAGCGACTGATGACTAACTACTCAAGATCATGTTCCCACATGTTGATTCAATTTACAGTCTCACCAAGTCACATTTTCTTCAAGGACAGAAATAGCAATGGCATGGGTGTGATTAGCATCATGTGGCTAAGCTCTGAAAATACAACTATCCTAATAGGCACTACAACACCACATTCAAAACAGAAGTTGCAGTGTGGGCTCGGGCAGCGTGTGTGTGAGAGAAAACAGACTACAGTAGGCTTGAGGCTAAGCACACTCGTTTACCTTGTTTTAAAGAAGTTGAGGAGCGATAAATGAGTCCACAACAAATATTTTGAAAATGCTTAGTACTTAAAATGCTACCAGGCACTTGTTTGTCCTGTATAACTTGTGGGAAGACATTATTGCCACTGTCCTTGATTTGTACAAAACCTTCCATATATACAGTACTTGAACACTAATTTACTTGGTAACATTACATTTTTGACTTGAATACCAAACCATGCAAGAGATAAAGGTATTCAAAGTTGGCTTATTTTGCATACTCCACAACACAACCACATTTTACATTTCAGTCATTTAACAGACTTATCCAGAGTGACTTTCAGATGAGCGTGTTTGTCTTAAGATAGCTAGCTCGGAAAACCACACAACCCATTGGTACTACTGGCAGCTGTGGAATAATTGTAGATACTTTATATAAAAAAGCAGGTTTTCAGAAATTGGCTAACTTCAAAGTTAGACATACTGCACCAAAAAAATCGAATCAGTATTAAGAACGGCACCTTTTCCTCAGTGAGGTTTAAGGAAATTCTCTATGAATGTAGTAGAGCATGGACTTGTAGGAGCATGTCACCAACTTGATATTGGCAGAGAATGACAGGGTGTTGTCCAGTGTCATATCATGGTTATTTTTACCATGGTAAGGGGGTGCTGTAGAGTTGCTAAACCTGATGAAACTTTTCAAAATGTTTGATGAAAACATTTACTAAAGGAACCTACCTTTGTCACTCGTTCACAATTTTATTCAGGATTAACGGTAATGGTAAAAGCTACTTTGATATAGACTTGATTAGAAACATTTGTCTTAACAATAAAAGGTGACTCTAAAAGAAAATTAAATTATAAAATACTGATTTCTATTTGGCACAAAAGATTCTGAAACAACCAAAACAAACTGCAAATGCATCCATCAAGTTTGTAGAGTCACTAAAATACAACTGAACCATTTTTACTTATTTTCAGTTTTTCCATCTAACAAGAAAAAAGTATTAAGTTATGAATGTGATTAAAAACTTCTTCTCAAGCCCAGTATTGGTTGGTGGATTTTGAGTTGACACAGGGCGAGTTTATTGTTGAACTGTATCACATTACACACAGATGGAATTATACTCAAGGCAACTACAAAGAGAACAGAAATATGCTCTTGCCTTCCCAGGTTAGTCATTCATTGATGTGCATTTGTTCATAAAAATATTCTTTCATTATATTGTTTCTAGCAAAAAACAAAAACTGAAGTAGTATTACATGAAAATATAAGCGTCAGGAAGCCAGACTTTACCAGGCATAACGAGCACTTCCAACAAGATCCAAAATGGCACCTTATTCCCTATAGTCAAAGACTGTACAGTATAAGGGAATAAGGTGCCATTTTGGATCTTGTTGGAAGTGCTCGTTATGCCTGGTAAAGTCTGTTCTGACTAACTCAAGACACACCTTATTACGTAATTTGGGAAGTTCTAAGTTCTACACCGTTATAGTGTGTGTGTGTGTGTGTGTGTGTGTGTGTGTGTGTGTGTGTGTGAGAACTGTTAAGAAACAGAGATAAAACTGCTGCCTGTCACAGCTATGAATGTACGGTATATACACAATGCAATCGGAGTAGGTGCAGTAAGTACCGGAACAAAAGCTCACTTTGTACCGCACAGGTATCAGGAAATGCTTGGAATTATACTACAATCTCATGCCCATATTTTCAACACTGTTGCAATTGGTCACAGTACAGAGAGTTAAGCCAACAATTTGATTGAAAATTTAACCAATTTGATCCTATGAATTTTTTTTTTCACAAGTTTTGATGATGACATTTGTTTTTGTGAAGATGCCAGCAGAAGTAGTTGCTGCTCTTGGCATGAGTTAATTAACTATGTCACTTCAGTAGCAAACATGTTTTGCATTTAAAAGATTTGTGCAGTCAGTATTTCTATAAAATGTATGTTGAGGTTATAGGCACAACTGTGTAAGTTCACCCTCACATTGAAATAACAGCTTGATTCTCATCTTATGTGAGCTGCTAAAAATCTTGACCATAGAGAATGACAACTTTAAAAAAAAAAATCCAAGCTGTTCCTGCTCTTGCAGACAACATGAGAACTTACTCTTTTCACTTCAAAATTAGAAGAGGAAAAAAATATAACTTGCTTAAGTTAAAGGGATATTTCACTCTGGGAGACTTTTAGGCGATTTGTATCATGTTTGAGAGATTTCTAAGTCAGTGAGATTTGTTTCACACAATTGCAGCAAAGTCCATTCAGTAGTTGTCAGTTGCATGAGTATTATCATCAACTTTATAAATATAGCAGTTGTCTCATTATTTAGTGGTAAATGTTTTATCCGGCTAAACGAGCACTGCTTATACAAAAGAAAATATTAACTTTGTAGAACAGAATGGAAAGCCAGCTAAACTTAGGTATTGCGAACAAAAGTGTGAACACTTGCTCAATTGGGTCTTGCAACTGAATTTTCCAAAACAACCCTTCTGAAAATGTTGTGTCATTGCTGCAGCTTGGCAACATGGGGATTTTTTGCTTTGTCACCAACCACAATGACAACGACGTTTACTTTCAGAGAACAAGTGATCATGCTATTTTGATGTTTCTCAATGTGCACATTTTTCCCAAAATGTATTGCTGATCAGTCTGCTGCCAAGACAAGCACAGATTCTGAATGTAACTGCAGCGGTATTGTTATATTGCGGTCACTGTCAGTTAGTGTTATTGTATGTGCGTTTGTTAAAATAGATTTAGTGGCAGCAATGTTGCCACGCGTCTCGAGTTCCAGGAAGATTACTTAGAGTTTAACAGAAACATTCTTTTCGAATTTAACCGAAAGACTTGACAGGTCTTCAAAGAGTGTTAAACACCTTACATTGAGGGTAGGCAAGTGCGTCCCCCGACAAAACAGCGAAATGGTTGAAATAAATCGCGACCTTGCTTTAAACTGTCTAAATGTAAAGCAAGGACTTGCGAAATGCAGACATTTCGGCAGTAAACACAATTGATTAGAACGTGTTACAGTGGCTTACCTCTTCCATTTCTTGGACAATTTTGTTGAGTTTGTCATCATCTGCAAGTAATTCGTTAAGCTGCGTCATCGAGTACGAACTAAATGTATTGGCAATACAAGACATTTCACGTCTGTGTTCGATTCTTCACGACAACTCTTTGGTGAAAAGTCCTCACATTCACGCGCTCCGAAGAACAAATAAACAAAAATATTGATGACTAACAGAAGAGAGCACGTTTCGGTTTAGTATTCTGTGAGCAGCACAAGACGATAATTTCACAACTGGATGGTAATAAGTGACTCTTCAAAATAAAAGCCTGGATTTCAAAACATTGCAATGTGGAAAACATAGAAAATGTGTCTATTTTATTGTGCTCATAAGTAAATGCAATGAGATTTATCAGCAATAATAGAAAAATACTAAAATTACATGTTTTCACTGGTATATTCACACATTTTGATTTGTACTTAAAAAAAACATTTACGTGCTGAAGTAAAAGTAAAACTCAGTACTAGGGTCTGTGAAATCTACATTAAAATCCAAAAGTATTTGGACAGTGATAGTTTTTTTTTACTCTTTATTCCAGCACATTAGATTTGTAATGATATAATGACTATGAGGTTAAAATGCAGACTGTGAGCTTTAATATGAGGGTATTTTCATCCATAACGGATTAACCATTTACAAATCACAACATATTTTCAACATAGTCCCTGCATCTTAAGGTACATTATGTACAATAAAGTAGTCATGTTTCGTACTTGCTAGCAAGTCCTTTGCATGCATTGATTTCCTAAGTCTGCGACACAGAGATATCTTGTTTCAGTGCCTTTTTGTCTTCGGTCTTGTCTTTAGCATGTGAGAAGTATACTCAGATAAAGTTTCATATATTGACTAATAGAGAAAAAATATTACTAATTAACTATTAAAATCTGTGGTTGCAAATATTGAGTTAAATGTCTGTTGAATGGAATAATTTCTATTCTAATGAATAGTTAGGAGTGTTTCTGGGCTTCCATGCACACTTGCCTGCCCAAATAAATTATTTTAAACAAATAAACAAGTAAATAAAGCATGTGACAACTATATATATTTATTTATTGGTACCCAAAAAACATTAAAACATAGATAATACAAATACTGAGCTGTTGTACTGTATGGACAAGTGGGTAAATTATGTATTTGTATAGTAATATAATTACTCAGAGAAAGATATTTTGTTGAAATCCAAAGATTTCCATAAAACCCTTCCATGGTCCTGTCTTCAAAGTCCTGAGCATGCACAATACATGTTACATACACTACTGTCTGTTTTAACTTGTGCTCGTCCTGACACAACCCCATTTCCAATTGCTGGGTACTCGTCCCCAGGCTATTGCGCACAGTGCATGTTAGCCTGGAACACTTACCATTTGAAGTTGGCCTTTGGCTGGCCGAATCATTGTATGTGAGTATAAAGTATTTACCATCACTTTAACTTAGCACATGAAAATATGAGACGTGGCATCAAACTGAGTGTCATTTTTTACATTTGATCACATAAACAAACACTTCTGTTATATCCAGTGTAGCCTGAGACACTTCATCCTCCCAGCTTATAGCCTGCAATATTTTTTTCATATAATAAACAACAAGGTTTAATGAAGCAAGAGCTGCCTTGTTAGCGAGTCAGTGCTAGCGAGCCAGCTCAGCTGGGATGTCTACTCACACCACTATCCCTCAGTAATGTTACAAAATGGTGGTACAAAACATGTGGGGTATCATGTTATGGGAGATTATTGGTTGGTAGACTAAGTTGATTAAAAACAATGCCTATTCCCAAGGCAATTTTTCATGGCTTTCATTTCATAATTTAAATGAGGTTACAATGAAAACAGTGTACACCCCAACCAAAAATATATAGGGGGGACTCTTATTTTGATGAAGCTTGTAGTCTAGAGCCTCTAACCAGAAGGGTCTCTGGCACTGGATTGGTGGGGAAATGTGACATCATACTGAATTCACTACAGTCAAGTTCTGCTGTGCAAGTTACACAAGCAACAAACAAAAAAACACTACCATTTTCTTAGTAGCCTATTTGTCCCTTTCATAAAAACAGGGGGAACTGTGGACTGGTCTCTGTGCATACACATGGCTGATATCTAGAACACAACTGGACCAATACTGACTTTGGGAGAATGATGCATCTTGCTACAGAGAACAGGCATTTATAAAATCACACTGATTGCCCCAGTTGGACGCTTCATTATTGAAGGTGTTTTATAGGATTCCACTTTAAGGTTGTTACTCTCGGTATAAGTGATTAACTGTCATTTTTATGCTAATGACAGTGCTGCACGGGTCTGCGAACTCTTGCACAAGCATTTGCGCACTCGGTCTGACTTCCAATTCCTGCAAAAATTCACTTGTGGATATTAGGTAGGTGCTAAATACAAATTATATGCTATTCTCTATGTCCCAAATCCTGCCCGTCATCTCAGCATGGAAATTAAATTGTTGAAATTAAGCCACTTATTTGTCAAAGCTTGACTATGGTTATGTGCTGTATTCGTGCTTCTGCCTCTGTATTGAAACTTCTAGAATCTGTCTTACCATGCTGCTCTGCAATTTATTACCTGTGCAAACGTCTGCACACATCACTGTCTCTTATACACTTTGCTTGGCTGGGACTCCCAGTCTAGAAAGGCCAGAGAATGGCTGACGTATGTACATAAGACTGTCTTGCAGAAACTTCCAAACTTTCTCACCACAAAAATGTAAAAACGTGATTTGCCTGTTTAAACAAAGTTAAGGTTATAAAAAAACATTATTGGTAGGGACAACATTCTGCCTTGTTCAGAATAGCAGTAATTTCAGGTAATTCAGTAGATCTATTTAACTTTATATCCTTATTTTACCAGGTAATTTGATGGAGAACACAATCTCATTTACAACAAATTGAAGATTTTGTACTTCACATTGGCTTGCGTTGAATAACTGTCGACACAATTTCAGGGGGACACCATCGGTCTAAAATACAGGACAGACATATCTCACTAATCCGTAAAATACACAGAGATGCTGTTACCCTTGAAATAAAAACTAAATATCTCCAGTACAATTACTGTTTTGTACATCATAACATGAATAATATTCTCTTTGGCTTGAGCTGTCTCAACGTCAAAGTACAGTACATTGTGTGTTCAACACGAAGACCATTGTGATAATTATAGAATGACATAGATTATATATAAATTATTGACTGAAATAGACTACTGTATAAATAACCCTGATAAATGATAAAAGTGTTTGACATTCATGTCCCTCAAGGCTGGTAAAAGTGCTACCAACTCCCTATACTCACAACTTTAAACTCACAATAACAGAAACGTCTCAATGATTATTATTTAAGTTTCTGGACAGCAAAAAAGATTTGAGTTTAACCGACTCAATCTAATGTGCAAATGTTTAAACCTTTATAAGTAAAGTGGAATTTGGGGCTCTCCTCAGTCTACTAATGCCCACAAATGTCCGTCAGTCAGTGTCAGCTACCAGTAAAGCAATGGAAGCTGTCTCAGTAGCGTGGTGCTTCACATTCAGACTCGCTGGCACTGCTGCTATCACCGCCTCTCTGCTTCTGCTGACTGCGTCCCTCAGACTTCCAGAAATAGTTGTCCTCTGGGGGGTTGAGGACCTCTGCGCCTGTCTCGATGCCCAGCATCTGTCTTTGCACAAGCTTGCAGTACAGGCCACCCTTGGCCATTAGTTGACTGTGTGTCCCCTGCTCTTTCACGGAGCCACGGTCAATGACTATAATGTTGTCTGCTTTCTCCACTGTGCTGAGGCGGTGGGCAATCACCAGAACAGTGTGCTGACGCATGATGTTGTTTAGGGCTTGCTGGACCTGGGGACAGAAAAAGGATCTTAAGCTTCACCAAGTCTAAAATAAATAGTGATAATGTGGCATCAAATTCAAGAGGACCGATACAGAAAATGTATATGATTGTATCCAGCGCAGCTAAAGGTTTGATCTAATAGAGAACACATTTTATTGCGTAACATGATACTTGGGATACTTTGCACAATACACACCTCTCTACTACTATCAAAGCGCAGATGAGGTTTCATTTCCCAGGTTATACTGTATTATTATCCACAATATACCTCACCACATGATCTGATTGAACATATAATGTGAAACATGCTGTCAGCACACTGATTTGACCCTTTTCTTTACTTACAACATGTTCACTCTCTGCATCTAGTGCACTGGTGGCCTCGTCCAGGATGAGAACATGTGGATTGCGGATGAGTGCCCTTGCAATGGCCACCCGCTGCTTCTGCCCCCCTGACAACTGGGTACCCTTCTCGCCCACACCTAAGAAAAGAACAGGGAACAATTCTGATGCACTACTGAGCATAATTTAGCACTGGGAATGCTAAATCATATACAAGCAATGGATTAATGTTTCCTGTGTCCTATCCATGGGTTAATGTTACCTGTGTCATGGCCTTTGATTAATGTTACCTGTGTCATGGCCTTGGATTAATGTTACCTGTTTCATGGCCTTGGATTAATGTTACCTGTTTCATGGCCTTGGGTTAATGTTAGCTGTGTCATAGCTGTGGGTTAATGTTAGTTGTGTTATATCCATGGGTTAATGTTACCTGTGTCATATCCATGGGTTAATGTTACCTGTGTCATTGCCGTAGATTAATGTTACCTGTGTCATGGCCTTGGGTTAATGTTACCTGTGTCATGGCCATGGGTTAATGTTACCTGTGTCATAGCGCTGGGTTAATGTTGCCCATATCATGGCCACGGGTTAATGTTAGCTGTGTCGTAGCCGTGGGTTAATGTTGCCCATATCATGGCCACGGGTTAATGTTAGCTGTGTCGTAGCCGTGGGTTAATGTTGCCTATATCATGGCCACGGGTTAATGTTACCTGTGTCGTAGCCGTGGGTTAATGTTGCCTATATCATGGCCACGGGTTAATGTTAGCTGTGTCGTAGCCGTGGGTTAATGTTGCCTATATCATGGCCACGGGTTAATGTTAGCTGTGTCGTAGTCGTGGGTTAATGTTGCCTATATCATAGCCGTGGGTTAATGTCACCTGTGTCGTAGCTGTGGGTTAGACCGGTGATGAAGTCATGTGCATTTGCCTTGGTGGCAGCTTGAACCACAGCCTCCTTGGGGATGTCAGTCAGGCCGTAGGTTATGTTCTGCTCTACAGAACGGGCAAAAAGGACAGGCTCCTGGCCCACTAGTGCAATCTGCAACAACCACACAGAGACAGAAAATCTCAGTCTTCCTACTTGGGTATTTTCACCAGTCTTCATCTAAATATTTACATTGCCACCCTCTGGTGGTTACAAATTATAAGATCTAGCATGGGAAAGAGAGCATTTCAGGGCAAACTTCTCAGGTAGTAAAGGTGCAGTAGTAAAGCATTACTTTAATAGATGCCATTGTAAACAAGGAGTTAAAATGCAATAACAATGCAAGTATTGACCCGTGAATGGAGGATGTTATGCTGATAGGTGTGTACCGGCCGGCCGTCCAGCAGAACCTGGCCTTTTTGTGGGGGGTAGAAGTTCTCCAAGAGACCCACACACGAGCTCTTCCCACTGCCAGATGGACCCACCAAAGCTGTTACCTCCCCAGGCCGTAACGTAAATGACACACTCTGGAGGAAAAGGAGGAAAAGAAGAGGAGGATGACAAGGAGTAGAAAATAAATGTGATAATGTCTGTGTCTGTCCAAATATACTAATAACGTCTAGAATCCTAAATAGTTTCAATTGAACTACCAAACGGTAACAGTCAAACAAATGTCAAGCCTAAACAGTGTTTTTTTCTTCCCAAAGAGACTAAATATTTACTCTCCATTATTTGAATATTTTAGAAATCTGCATCAGTCTTTAGAGGTGAAACCTAAGTAAGAATTTCCAGTCTTACTGATTTATTTCAAAACTGAAAATGGGATAGCCCACAAAATCAAACCAACCAAATAATACATGCACAATGGCTATTTTTAACAATTTTACAAAATCATGAAAGGAAAGTTTGATGACACTATAATGGCACAAAAAGCACAACTCAATTTTTCTCAATCTTACTACTGCATGTTGCAGTAAAATTGACCGCCTACAATGAATTTGAACATATTGACATGACAAATTTGCTGACATTCACCAATTGCTCTTTTAGAATAACTGATATAGAAATATATAGTGACTAGTTTTTACTCTAGGGGATTTACTTCCACTGAAACAAAACAACACAAAAGCTGCCTGACAACAGTGTTTCTGTGTATAGGTCTAATCTGAAATCCAATTTTGTGGCCCACTCTAACAGCCAGCTGACACACACCTTGAGAATGTTGGTTTCGGGCCGTGTTGGGTAGGAAAACGTAACATCTTTAAACTCGACCAGACCTTCACAGGTGTCGGGGATGTCTTTCCCATCATGTGGGTGTTTGGGCTCCCTGTCAATATACTCAAACACCTTCTCAGCCGCTCCCACGCCCTGCATGAGGCCAGTGTAAACTGATGCTATGCTCTGAAACACAAAAAAAAACCAAGGTCAGTCTTCATCACCAGCAGCCATTTTGCCTGAGGAAATACAGTCGCCCCTAATGTTATATGAGGTTTGTAAAAGTATATATAGGTTGGTCAGTTTTATAGGGTGTATACATGTGTACAGTTAGAGATATATATGAAGCAGTTCGACTTGCCTCCAGGCACTCTCCAAGCTCCAGCTCATATATGACAAAGGATATCAGGCTCCCTCCACTCATCTGTTCTGTAACAACCAGGTGACCACCGTAGAAGAGAACTGCCACTTGAAGGACAAGTTCTGAGATCTGGAGAAATAAAAAACACATTTGAATTAAATTTGTGAATATGCCCAAAGAACAGATACATTTTGTAGAACCAATAAAAACCCTAAGATTGGCATGCAAGATGAGGGAGCACCTTAATCCTTAGTCTGTTGTAAGTCAGAGCATGTACATTCCTCATTCAGGCTATCTTTGTTTATTGCACTTTTCCTAAACAATGAAGTCAGATAAGACCAATTAAGTCTTACATACACCGATGCTCCTATAGATAGTAGCTACTGTTATACCTACATTACTGGACCACATGTAGAGGGCATAGGCCAACGCTTGCTTCTTGTTCAGCTGAAACATGACCAGCAGCCTGCTGTTGTAAGTATCTGCCTCCTGCTCCTCATTTGCAAAGCTGCGTACTGTCTTCATGGCTGAAATGGTCTCCTCGGCCACTTGGTTGGCCTGAGCTAGGGCATTCTGGACGTCTTTGGTCAGCCTCTTAGGATGATCAATTAAAACGCTTCAATTCCTATTAAATACTGTATGAATTAAGCTGTTAACAGCCAAGTATCACAGTGAAAATACTGATTCGGAAAAGCCAATGAAGTGTTTGTGGATCTGCGCTGTGCCTGCGTCCTTGTGTCTAATAAGCTGCAGAGTGAATACCTTGTAGTACTCTCCGTACACTTTGGAGACAAGCGCAATGAAGGGGAATCCCATGATGGTGACCAGGGTAAGCTTCCAGGATATCCCAAACATGAAGATGAAGAACCCGATGCTCTTAACCATACTCCTCAGAAAAAGATTCACATTCAGAGAGATAAGGTCGCTCACTTGAGTAGTATCAGAAGTAAGGCGAGAGGTGATGTTACCTGGAGGACAAAAAGAAAATGTAGAGTATTTTTTCTATATAGAGTATAATAAACCTTGTTATAAGACATTAAAGACAGGCTTTTTGTAAAGTTTTAGCAAATGTTTTCGGTACTGTGTCATCTGATCAGAGGAACAGAATGAATCTATGAAGGGAATAAATAAGAGAAGATCTTGCCTGTGTGGTTAGCGTCAAAGAAGCCTATCTCCTGACCCATCAAGGATTTGAAAAGAAGATTTCGCAGACGAAGATTCAGTCTGGCAATGGTTAAAGTAAAGACACCACCTCGTATCCCAACAGCTATAGAGCTAGAGTACAGAAGCAAAACATGAGAAACTGTCAGATAAGTAGTGTAGATGCCAACACTTAGGAGTCTTGTGAATAATTAAGTTAAATCAATAATATATATTAAGACATGAAAGAAGATTTAAAAAATGTAAAACAACAACAAACATTTAAAGCTGGGGTCCTTAGATTCTACATACATTTTGAACATTATAATGATATTTGAAAAATTGAATTTACCAAATGCCAAATGAGTTTGGTCCAAATGTCTTACCTCATCAGAATTTAAAATATGAACTTGCTTTACTCCAGTATGTGTAAAACAGTATACTTCAGCACATATATACTGTGAACGTTCAGGCTTTGTTTTCATAGTTATCTATTAATTTGAGAGTTACATTTTTCCAAACCCATTCTTCTGATTTTTACCAAAACACAGCTAGGGTGACTGCTTCATTTTTGTTCAAATTAAGGACCCCAACTTTAGAAAACAAATGTTTTGGTGTGGTCCCTGTTTACTTCAGCATAGTGTGTATGGCTCACCTGGCTAAAGACAATACAGTGAGAGTAATAAGAGGCTTAGTGAAGTACTCCATACTCTTGTGAATAACAATGCCATCTATAGCCTGCCCAGTGTAGTAGGGTATGAAAGCCTCACCTATAAAAGAGATAACATAGTACCATTAAAAGTCTAAGAAAAAGTACAATTGTGTGAAATAAAACTATGTTCTTGCACCATATTTCTGTCTTTAACAAAGGGAAGGAAATGGATTGAGCTACAGATACACAAGCTGATATTATTTCTTTATGATTCATTGTACTTAAATGGATTACTAGTAGGACAACATATTGCGACCAAAAATGCAATACCATGGAGGTATGAGTAACACCATCATAAAATACACAAGCATTACATGTGACCTAGATAGGATCCTATTTCCCAAATTTCAGTAATAATTGCAAGCCTTACAACGATAACTATATTAATCAGCTTGATTAATTATCTGTAGGGTCATGATCATGTAACGGACCAACATTTCCCCTATTAATAAGCTATTACTTGACCATGTTGCCAAGAAAAACTCAGTTCTCCTACTAATAGACAATAAATGTACCATGTTACGGCCAAAAGACACTGTTCCCTGTTAATAGACTATAACTTCACAATGTTACGGACCAGGAATAACTCTGTTACCTTAGCAATAAGCTATATAGCCATTTAGTTAGTCCTGGTCTGGTCATGTCAGGTCCCTACTTGTCTGTGCATTGTAATTAAACAAGGTGCCACTCACACACAGCAGAGATCAGAAGGAAGAGGAAGGCTACAGAGAGCAGCGCAGCATCTTTACTGCAGTAGGTCAGCAGTCGGCACAGGGTAGCCCCTGAGTTTGTCGGATCCTGAGTTCCTTTCCTCCTCTTCTTCTCCCCATGCTCCCCTCCTTGATCCTCCACCTCCTCAGGGCAATTCTCTCCTGATGTCTCTACCAGCCTCTCCGTCTCCTCACTCCCCTCTCCTCCAACCCCATCTCTTTCTTCATTAGTCCCATTGTTGGACCTTCCGAGCTGTCTCAAGAGGAGCACGGTCCCCACTGCTGACACATATGTCCAGGAGAACAGGGAGAGGAACCAGGGTTGGAGCGCTAGATCGCCCTGATCTGACAGAATCAGCAGCTTCGCTAAGGCAAATGTGCTAATAGTAAGGCAGACGAGGAGCGTTGGGGTCCACAAGGCAGAGACCCTACTTGGGCCGTCCACTCTGTTCCATAACACCCCAACAGACGCGCCCAGCAGAAGGCAGACTCTGACCAATACAGTACCCCAAAGGTCTAGGACAGAGTGTAGAATGTCAAAGTTATGCAGATCATATGTAAATATTGCAAGCTGGGAGCCATGTAAGTAAAGGACTGTGGTGACAATGACATCCACCAGGATAAACACCAGGATACAGCTCACCACTACTATGGCCCCCATTCTGTTCGAATTTATCAGGGGAGCGACGGAGTCCTAATGAGTCTAAAAAGTATAAGACACACGCAGCGTATCATTTTAGGGAAACTCAAAGTGTAACACGTTCTTTTTGTTTTAATTTACCTGCGAAGTGTAATATTACGTTGCTTGTAAAGGGTATTGATCAATTATCTTTCGGACATGTTTTATTTATTTAACGCATAAAGCACGAGCTATGCCTACCGCGGCTGATCACTACCGTTGCTCTTATCTTCTATAGGATTTTCGGTCAATAAACAACCTTCTTGATTCAGTAAATTTCAGCCGACATACACGTCGCACCACTCTGCCGCATTCTACTAGCATTTCGAACGAACTAGAGCAGGACAGGAATTTCATGGAGTGTATCCGGAAGCCGGTAGAATTGAAGGTGCTTTAGAGGCTCCACCCACAAAATCGCGATGGACGGCTCCACTTGCCAGGGCTCAAGTGGAGCCGAGCTCAGCTTTTATTATCATTACGTTTATTGAAGTTACTCCTAAACTTGAGAGCTGTGTGTGTTTCATAAGGACAAACACAGGAAAACTGACAGGTAAATTTTTATGTATTTATTAGGTGTCCATTAAGTTAGTCCATATCACTTACATGTGAAGTCAATATTAATTACTTTGGGGGTACAATCAGTTAAAAAAACTGTGCGTCTTCCATTCAAATATTTAATGTATAAAAAGGTGATTTGTGTTTTAAACAAGGTAATTTTTACTTTTAAACTCAATTGTTCTGCCCCATCTATATTCCTTTAAGGTTGCACTGGCCAAGAGATTATTTAGTGGAATGGAGGGCCTATGGGGGGTACAATATTTAATCCAAAGTATTTGAAAAACTGAGGATACAAGTATCTCAAGTGTTGGCCCCAGAAAAAAACTGATGCTGGCCCCAAGTGCATTGCTTCCAGATATCAATATGACTTTATACGTAATTTTGAACACAGGTGTATCCTAAATTACATAGTTTAATATATGTTAAGTGTTCCTTTCGTTCACCTCTTGCTGCGAACAATCTGGCCTCTTGCACTTACAGGTCTCACAACATCAATGACTATATCACAAATCCTCTACGCACTGACATAGAGAACCTAAGTATTCGGACACAAGACCAACCCAAAACCAATGTTAATCAACATCGTTGATCAGGCTTCTTGAGGCTATGCCTCTACGTTCAAGTCTTCTCTCTGAGGTAAAGCTGCTTAGCTATGTGTACAGAATGTCTCCATTGTAACACTGAAGCCAGAGGAATAGCCCATCAATACAGTCACTGTATGCTTTTCTATTCTGTCTCTTGCATATGATAACCACCAGCATATTAGGCCTCAATGCACATCAGAAACTGGCAGGGGGTATTCCAAGTCAGTCTTTTTTTCATCAGAGCTGTTTTGCTCAGTGGCGAGCACTGTTTCCACTGGGAAAGACAAGTAAATGCTCGGTTTCAGTTTCTTCGGGGAAGGAGTCTCTCCGGAGCCAAACAAAGGGTCTGTTACACTGAAAGTGACTGAAGGGATATTCCGAGTTCTTCTCTTAGCATTCTTCTTTTCCTGTTTGTAGGTTGCATTCATGTTAGCGATCACCTGTAAACACACAACTATTTAATATTGACAATGGAGAAAGCTCAACTGAAATATCACAAATATCCAGAGTGGAAGTGATGAAACAAGGATTTCCTGAGCCCAAAATCAATCTATGCAATATAAGCAGACAGAGGGGAGATTTTTCTGTAAGAATGTCTATTAGAAAGCCTACAATTATTTGAGGCTTATTTTATCAAACAGAAGTTTCATAATGTTTAAGTTGGTACAAATGTACCAATAAGACCGTCTGCTAAATGACTAGAATGTCCAATGTAAATATAAGTGGAAGCATGTAGAATTTCTGCCACTTTGAGGAGTGGTCCAACGTCATCCCCTTTACCATCTCCCCTGTTAGAGCGGTCACTCATATATCTGGTTAATATAATTGATAATCTTCACCTATATCCTATCAAGAACTACAATTCTCAAAAGAGGAAATAAATCAGCAGTGAAGTTGAAGTAAAAGTGGCAGCCATAAAATAAGCTCATCAGGCTCTCTTTGGCAATGTGACAGTCTCACTCACAAATGGCAAGATATTCCATTTCCTATTGAAACTCACCAACTGCTTGACCGAGTTCTGCTGCTCCTGCATCACTGTAATACAAGCAGAGGTGTCTTCCTTTGATTGATACAAATCCGAATCATGGTCAAAACTGACGGGAACAGCTTTTGTCTAGGAAAAACAATTTGAAAATTAGTAACTACAAATTAACATTACAACATGAGTAATAACACAATTGTATTTATAAAGAGTGCAAAAAATATATTTCACCTCACTGGGTGAAATGGCTTTCCTGTTGAACATGAGGGAATATGGTGTGAACTTCGTTGTGGGGTTGATGCTTGTCCTAAAAAAATATAAGACAGGGTCCAAGAAATCATCCCAGTCGGCCTGCTTGTCGGCCACCACCCGTGTAATGGAGTCCTTCAGTAGACCACTGCTGCGGTCATGGAGCGGGTTAAACTCCACAGCTGACACTCTCTGCACTATGTTCCACCTGTCATACAGGTGCTTGGTCACCTAGAGATAACATTAGCAATGTTGATATCGACCTATAGACTTAGTTCTGTTTAAGAGTTTAAAATACACCAACTAATAATTTCTAACCTCATCACAAAAGTCCCCGCTTTGCGTAGAAACAATGGTTTTTGCTGCCCCATACCTGGTAGGGAAAAAATATAGAAATTGAGGACAATCTCATGTCCACTCATGTTGGGAATGATTGTTGCTTCTTATAAATTCATTAAAATCAATACTAAAATGTGTTCAATTAGGCTACCTGTAAATGGATGTAGAAATACATCTGGCAACTGATAGGGTATCTCTCTTTTGAATGGGAAATGCTTCCACCCACTTGCTGAGGTAATCTGTAATCATTACCACACAGGAATTACCTTGATGGGTTTCAGGGAAGGGGCCTGGTGAAAAGAACATATACTTGCATTACTTTTTTCCCCCAATCAGTTGAATGAGAACATATTCTAATTTACAACAGTGACATTGGGACTAATTCCTGTTAAAGGGATAGTTCATCCAAAATACATATTTTTCTGAAATTTCACTTACCAAGAGATGTTCCAGTAGTCCCATAGAGTCATTTTTTCAAACAATCTATTATTCAGCTCTGTCCCAGGCTGTAATTAGAGTTATTAGCATTCTCCAAATTCATGAATGGAAACGTTGCGTACCGCTATCGCGAAGTTGCATTGCAAGCAGAAAACTACTCCAAACTACATTCAGTAATCTGTTGCGGTAGCATCGATTTTTTTAACTGTACACTGACGAAACAGCTGGCGGAATTGCCTGAGCAAACTGGCACTAGCGAACTATTTACAATCGCCACCATACACAGCTTCTGTTTTGTATTTCCTTTGTTTGTATCAATGTCAACTTCTGCTTGCTTTTTTGCCTGCTCGTGGATGTTAATTAAATTCTGAGATAATAAAATTTTACCCGTTTTGCAATTGGGACTATACCTCTGCCTCTCCCGAGTCGTATTGTGGGAGAATCAATGGAGCAACTTCGCCAACAAGACATACAATTTTTGCAAGAAACATTTTAATACAGAGGATTGTGACCCACAGAGGTGACTGTCTGAGGTGAACATCAAAGACAAAATAGGTGACTTGCTTTCTAGCAAGCGAATACAAACTTTTGTTTATTGTGTATACACTTACTCTTACCGAACGAACGCGTGGATTGATACAGTTAACAAAACTGACTGGTAAACACAGGAAGTACCCATTTATTTGAAATGAAAATTAAAACTTTATTTTGAGGAATACAACATTGTCATGTTCTTTGAGGTAAACAACACCATTTGTCTTAGTTTGGAGTGTTTTAGGGTAGTTTTCCACTTGCAATGCAGCTTTGCGATAGGGGTACGTATGGTTTCCATTCATGAATTTTTACAATGCTAATAACGCTAATAAAATGCTGAATAAAATGACTATGTGCCTGAATGACCAACTGGGAGTAAGGGGACTGTCACTGACATTTTTGGACGAACTATCCCTTTAAATGCCTTGTTCAAAATATTTTTCTCCTTGCTGGCTCAGGGAATCAACCACTGGGCTACCGGCTGCATCAGATTATTTACTGTAATTTTGCAACACACTTGTTTGTAATTGTACTGGCTGAGGTAATTAATTTATATACTGTAGATTGAATGTGTACGCTAGGCTACTATTATGTCATCAAAGCTATTTTACGGTGTGCAGCTTTTATTTTAATAACGAAGAATATATTATCAAATTCAGACAATAATGTGAAATGTGTTTATCTGTTGTGTGACTAGCTGAGTTTTTTTTAATTTTCTAGATGTTTTTAAATAGTTTATATACCAAATATATCAATCCCTAGAATTTCCCAGGGAGCATCCACTTTGATTGGCCGGACAGTCCTTGTCATGTTTTTGTTTCTCTCCGTGTGTTGACAGGTTTCACATACCTTTATCTAAAACAAACAAATGCACAAACATTGTTTAAGAATAAATGAACGTCTAAGATGTATTACTGCATTACAGTGAAATCTAAAGAGAAACACATACCCAGTCCACAACGTCCTTCACAATACCCAGCCAGTAATACTTGCTTTGGATTCTGTGAACAGTCTTCTTTTGTCCTAGATGATGACCGATGTCATTAAAGTGGCATTCCAGGAATATATGCCTTTTACGTTCAGCTTCAATCACCACCTCACGCTTCTCATCTTTCTTGGGTCCAACATAGTACAGTCGACCGTCTGACGACCAAACCACGCAGACAACATTTTGTGAGACAAGCATTTATATTTTTTGTAAGGTTTGTTTTCTATTCACTTTCTTACCATCAATTATGAATTTCTGAGCATATCTTTTAAGATTCTTCTTTCGTATAGGATTCATAGTCTGGGGGTAGCAACCCTCGGCCACAAACGTGTAGATGTCACCAAGTCGGTTTGAGCTCGATTCCACCACCTCCTCTTCAGCCACCACTTGCAATGAATCCACACTCATCATCTCAGAAGCTAAAAAAGGGGCCTCGAACTACTGTAAATATGCGAGTCAAATTATACAAGAAAGGAAATTACGTAAAAATATTAATATGACAAAATAATAAGTAAAACATGAAACAACGGATGAGAGATTCGCATGTTGTCTTGACTTTGGAATTCATCGAACGGACAATTTTTATGACGGACGCGGAAACGCAACTCGAACTTTACCGTTCTTTTTCAATATATTTTACAACAACAGATAATGCAATGCGCACACATTTAAATAACTGATAGCATTGCCGTTTGATGATGTGTAATTTTACATTTTAAAATGATTTTCTGTTCTAACCATTTTGTTGATTAGATATGGTGGAAACAAATTTCTGAGTATCTTTTCACATCGGACACATATCACAGTTGGATCACAACAAATAGCTGGTCTGGGAGCACGAAACCACTCTAGCGACGCGTTTAGGAATACAGTTATGAATTGTCCCATAACTCATTAATTTGTATTATATTAACAGGATAGTCATGCCAAACGACAATGATTCTAACTGTACATTTTACACTTGTAGTTGTTTAACTACTGAAAATATTTTCCTTGAGGAGTTTAAACTTCATGTCAGATTTCAATCCGAGCACCAGTTTAGATCAGATTATCAAGCGGTGGGTATCAGACAAGCTTGCCAGTACAAATTATTTTCAAGTCGCAGCATCTTGTGAGACATGTTTAAAACTAGCTAATAACCTTCGCTACTTATATTTACATTCCAGGTGTTAAAAAAACTTGGCTGCTGCACTGACAAACAGTTTAAGGAACTCTTAAATAAGGCAAGTTGGCCCTTGCATAATGAGCATCAGTACAATGCGAAAGTTGTGCTGAATGATCATTACGTTTAATGTGTGTTTGTTTTCTTTCTAGATTGCTGAAGAAGTTGAAAGGCGTCAGAGCTTTGGTGTGAAGTCAGCGGAGAGAGCTGCTGTCATAAAAGAGATTTATGAGCCCCACCATGACCATGTCTACAATCTCCAGGTAGGATACATGGAATACCGTAGTATTGAAACCCATACATAGTATTTCTGTGGGTGTAACATTTCACTTAAATACAGAATTTGAAAAACAGTCTGCATTTCTACCGAGAGAGCTTGATGAGCTGAAATTGGACAAAAAAACATTGCAGTTTAATCACTTCAGCTCTATCCGACTTCAGCTCTATCCGTGAATTGTTGATTGGACAGTCAAAGCAATATAATATTATGGTGAATTCACT
This sequence comes from Esox masquinongy, assembly GCA_016801175.1. Lineage (NCBI taxonomy): Eukaryota > Metazoa > Chordata > Actinopteri > Esociformes > Esocidae > Esox > Esox masquinongy. The sequence continues at coordinate 29,819 of JACXGI010005729.1, forward strand.
ACCACTGTCCATTTGAGACTTGGACAGAGTCGGAGCAGAAAGTGTAGCAATTTAGCGATTAAATGCTGAGCAAACATTAACCAGATACAATGTAATTTCTTCATGATTTGACAACAGACAGACCTCAATCTATGACTGATCAAACTGATGTGGTGTTGCTTAACATCCATTTCATTATCAGATATGTTAATCAAACAGAACACTGAATGTCCTCTTTACATCTCTACATAAAACATGTAAACTGTGATATTCTGCAAGGAAGCTGTGAGGTCACATGGCCAGCAGCCACTGCTAGTGAAGTTACTAAAACCATCAACTGAGAAATGCAGTCATAATTAGAATAGTTGGTTAAAAACAAACCAAAAGGAATTCTATAAATTCCAACCCCAAATTAATGATAATAATGAAAAATGTGAGTTGTGAACAAGTTAATTGGGTTCTAAAATTACATTGTCAAAACACATTGATTATTTGGTTGAAATTGCTCAATATTTCAGAAAGCACAATCAACTAGTCAAATCTTATCTGGGCTGGCCATGTGTACATGAGTGTGTAGTTGGTCATTGTTCAGGATTTTATGGTCTGTCCTACCCATTATGCTGTAAACTGTAACTAAAATTAATGATTGAATGCATAAAGCCAGACTTCAAAGAATGAATGAGCCCCATGCAATATAATCCAAACACTCAAATAACAATACTAACTTTCTTGTGTCCAGACCTGGGTTTTGAATGTGAACTTTGTATTCTGTAGAAGTTGCATGTGTGTCATTATCATAAGGTGCGGCATTCATGTCTGGGTTCAGTCACTCTCATGTCAATGTCATTGCAATTTTATGATAGACTGAGGATGGCTGTGTTGTGAAATATGAACAGTGGCACATTGCAATTTGAACAGTTGGTTTCTTAATCAATATGCTGAAAGTTATGGATCTCAAGGCATGCTCAGACAACTATTGCCTCAGTAAAACAAAGAATCACTGTGTTATATACATTGTTGTTGCACTGTGCTTGTCTAATAATTCTCTGCATTATACCATGCTTAGTATTTTGTGTGGACTCCATGGAGAGAAGCTACTGCTTATGGCAGTATCGCATTGGGATCCTAATAATATTGGAAATCTCTTTAGGAGTCTTATCTGGCCCCACAGTTTAAACAGATGGTAGATTATTGTCGTGGGGAAGAGGCCAGTGCAGAGGGACTGTTGTGTTTAATGCAGACCAAGGCAGGTAAGTGTGTCTTAAAGGATTTCAAAGGGGGTGGCTATCATACCTGTTCTTCTCAGACATATTCTATTCCATTTTCCACGTTCGTTCATGTATTCTTTTTCCTTTTTTAAGCCCCAAGAGTGTACCGCTTTCCTGTCTTCAATAGAACCTTCTGTAATGAGCTCATAGAAGAGTTGGAACACTTTGAACAGTCTACAGCACCCAAGGGTAGACCCAATACCATGAACAACTATGGGGTAAAACCTCTTTCCTTGTAGGTTACTATGATATTGTGACTTCAGCCAGACTGCTTGATATATCGCACATTTTATCTTATATTGCATTTAGTGTGCTTTTTTTCTCCTCACAGGTCCTCCTGAATGAGTTAGGGTTTGACGAAGGCTTTGTGACGCCTCTCCGTGAGCAGTACCTGCAGCCTCTTACCTCCCTGCTCTACCCTGACAGTGGGGGACTTAGTCTGGACAGCCACAAGGCTTTTGTGGTGAAGTACGACATGCATGAAGATCTGGACCTCAGCTACCACTATGACAACGCAGAGGTCACTCTCAACGTGTCTCTTGGGAAAGAGTTCACTGAAGGGAATCTCTACTTCGGTGACATGAGAGAGGTGACTAGTAAGATTCAAACTATTTTTTTTAATTATTCCTCACACAATGTGATTTTTAAAACCCTGCCGACAAACACAAAGGAATACTGTTACGTTTCAGGTTCTGAAATGTTTTTTTTGATGTTTTGCGTAAACATTTGAGTAAACTGTCTGGTTTCAGGACATGGCTGTGATTGCGTTTCGCTACTCCCGGCAGGTACCCCTGAGTGAGACAGTGTGTGCAGAGGTGGAGCACAAAGTGACAGAGGGTCTCCTTCACAGAGGGCAACATATGCACGGCGCTCTGCCCATCTCCTCTGGCCAGCGCTGGAACCTCATCGTCTGGATGAGGTCCTCAAAGGAGAGGAATAAACTATGTCCCATGTGCAACAAGAAGCCCACCCTAGTCGAGGGAGAGGGCTTTGCCGATGGGTTCACCAAGGACTCCGGGTCGTCCCTTTTACAGAATGTGTTGTGCGTTCTGTATTAACCTAACGCTGCTGGTCTATGTATGTTTGCGTTATTGTAGTTGTCTTGGTCTGCTTATCGCAGTGACAGGATTGGAGGTGCCAAAGATGAGTTGTTAAGAGGAAACACTGACATTAGACACTGGCTCATTACTGCTTCCAATAACTCCTCACTATACACATCAGCATTTTTCAAAACAAAATGAACCAACTCAATGTCTGAATGCAGTTTTGGTCCAGATAGAAGGTAATTCATGACCCGATGTTTGGAGACAATGGGGAAACCAAAGCTTTTCCCATCTTCTTTGTCTTAATTCTAATGAGCTTGTTCATGTTTCTTCTTTAAACGTAGTGTAAATAGTCAAAATAAATACATAATAGCTATCGTTGTACTACAACATTGGTAATACATTCAAATAAAACAATGTAAGGCATTGGTAATAGTGAAAGGATCAACAACATATTTAATAACAGACAAGTCATAAGACAGAGGGTACATAATCATGGATTATTTATAATAATTAATTTAATAGAACACAGCTATTTCTTATTGAATTGCCCCTTTAATAAGCATTCCTCTCTTGTTGTGAAGCATTGTATCTCCCCCTCCATAGCAGTTCATCCTTACACCCTGATGTTTAGTGTCTGCACCTGAAGGGCCCGCAGTCATTTAAACACACTAGGGAATGAAAGCATGTTCAGAAATTTTATTAACAAATCATTCCTCCTCAGTACTAAAAACAATATTCATTTTAGTGGGTTATTCAAATTCTTTGGTTGTTTCTTTTTTCCACAGTGGCTTGAAAATGTGAGAGGGAAAAGGTAGAAGGGAACAGGAAAGCTATTCAGGCACCATACAACTGTGCAGCTTAGACACAATTCTTTGCAGGAGGATATTTTAGAACTCATTTGTCACAAAGACAGGCCATTTGTACAACCACTGACATTGATTTCTGGATTACATTTCAAGTTATTCTGTAAATTATACTTCTTACTACTATGTTTACTATAGATATTTTTTGTAATTTATTTAAATATAAACATCTTAACACAAAATATATTCTCATTTACAGCACGTATAGATCATTCCCTCCATCTTTCCCAGACAGTTTCTGTGTATGTCCCGAAAATGATCCAGTCCACCCGTTGTCAAGGGAGATATATATCCATGACAGTTTACATCAGCAAAGAGCCTTAGTTTAAAAGCACAAGCTGTTGATTGGTGTTTAAGTACATGGGAATAGCTATGTGGCGAACCAGATCAAGTGAACATTTACTGTACAGATGTGCTAAGTTATTTCATGTACATGTTGTATTCCCAGTTATTTACTTTACATTAGGCGCCACATGCCGTCAGCTGTTAGTCCATGCCACCTTCTACTGTCCTCAGCAGGATTACTAGAAAAGTGTTAGTGTGTGTGGGTCAGCGTTCTATGTCCCGTACAGCGTCTGTGGCTCTCCCACGTATGTCCGTGCTCTCGCTCGGCAGTCTGTGTCTACAGGGTTCCTACAGTGTTGTTTCACTGCTCATGTCTCTGTGGCGGGGGCGGTCAGTGTCTGTGTCCGACTCCACCTGGATGTTCACCTGGGGCACGGGGAAGGCCCTGCCACGGCCATGGGCCACGGGGACCGCCGGGGATGAGGGACAGGAGATCTTCAGATGCAGGGTGATGCTGAGGAACGGCAAGTTCCAGTTATCATACATACACACATGGGGTCCTTTCTGGCATAGATGGACTCGATCCCTGCTGGGGCCCCCGTATGAAAATGAAGGCATGCCCTGCTTTAAGTGACATACACAGCCAGAGGTAACCTGGGGCCAGACAGTCGGAAGTGAGATCTGGAGCTGATGAACAGTATCAGAGAGTGTATGGGACTAGATGAGAAGTTAGGCAAACTAAAGGGGGTACAAAGGGCTGGCTGTTAACGATAAATGTTTGTTCAGTTTGAATCTAGATCAGTTCACACACTAAGGCAAATGGGAGGTGTGCTGAAGAATGCATTATACAGTTTGTGATGCATGAATGCAAATCTAACAGAAAACCAAACTAAAGGTTTGTCCTCATTTTGAAGTTATGAATCTCCCATTAATTTCTCTATACCAGACTGTACTTCCTTAAAAGCAATGCAGAATTTCCATTTCATATTAGACGGCGAAAATAACACACGCAGGTACACAATCAGAAGGATCGAGGGGGAGGAATATGTAACTATGGAGCCGACGAAACAGCTGACCAAAACATTTGTGTTTGTGAATGGGACCCATAGATAGCCTAGCATACTAGTGGGTAGATGCAACACATGGAAGAAAAAGAAACAACCAAAACTCAACGAAAAGCCTGGTATATGTGGCACAAAAACGCGCATACTGTGGACCAAACGCTGTTCACTCAAATACTGCGTATCCGCTACGTACAAATAGAATGCACAACTTTTTATTCATCTGTTCAAATATGTCACACATTTCCAAAGATCAACACAGCCAGTGCCTTAGCAGTAGTCAGTGAACAGGTATGGGTGACAGTGTATTGTTAGTGTGTTTAAATTATGAATGTGCCTGTGGTGTGCGTACGTGTGTACCCAGGCTAAACAACCTGTTTTCACAATGCATTTAAAGGGCTTGGATTGCAGGAAGAGGAGCGTTAAGGGTTGCTTAGCACACCCAAAATATCCACGTGTTAAAGTACATGGCGGGAAGGGCATACTCCCAGAGATACAGCTCCACTACAACCCAGCCATGTCTGCTAACGGAACAGCACGGAATACATCGACCTACGTAATGTATGCATCAGGGGAAGTATTTTGCTGGCTGGCAGTGAGCTGCCCACTGGGAATGATCATCAGCGGGTTGAAGGAGGTCTTTGTAGGGGACGTGTAGTTTAAGCACACAGTACCTGCGATCCACGTCAGACTCGGAGCTGGGCGAGCAGTTGGAGTAAGGGTGGTACTTCTCCTGCATACAAACACAAATACAGCTGTCAGAAATCAGTTATTTCGAAGTGTTTCGGTTTCACCAAACCGCCCAGTAGGTGGCAGTAAAACCTAACGTTTCTCACATCGTCTTCGCTATCGTCTGCTCTCCCTTTCTTCTTGTCTTTCTTCTTCATGTTATCTTTATCACCCTTTTTCTTGGTATCCTTCTTCTCATCTTTCCCAGGCAAGAGATCATCTATCCAAGCCAGGTCGTGCTGAGAGAACATCATGTCCAACATCTTACGCACCACCAGCAAGCACAGGATCTGTGGGCCACGCAAGAAACATTATCACTACAGTTTCTCAACTTCTATGACAAGAAAATAAAATCAACAGGAAAGAAGGTAAAAATACAAACCATCATTTACAATTAGGTCAGAGTTAGCAGAAACTCTTATCTTAAACAACTTAAAAGAATTTCAAAAGTTGCTAAGGCTCGACGATATACACTTTATGGCCAAACATATGTGGACACCCTACTAATTATTGAGTTCACGTGTTTCAACCACATCCATTGCTCACAGGTGCATAAAATCTAGCAGATAGCCATGAGATCTCCATAGACAAACAATGGGTCGTACTGAAGAGCTCAGTGACTTTAAATGTGGCACTGTCATAGGATGTTAGTTTGTGAAATTTCAGCCCTACTAGATCTGCCCGAGTCAAATGTAAGTGCTATAATTGTGAAGTGGAAGTGTCTAGGAGCAACAAGAGTCTAGCCACGAAGTGGTAGACCAAGCAAACTCACAGAGCGGGGCCGCCGAGTGCAGAATTGCATATCGCATAAAAATTGCCTATCAACTGTTGCATCACTCACCACAGAGTTCCAAACTGCTTCTGGAAGCAACATCAGCACAAGAACTGTGCCTACTGTAAAAAGTTTGGTGGAGGAGAGATAATGTTCTGGGGCTGTGTTTCAGGGTTTGGGCTAGGCCCTTTAGTTCCACAGAAGGGTCTTCTTACTGCAGGTTACAAAGACAATTTAGACAATTGGGTGCTTCCAACTCTGTGGCAAAAGTTTGGGGAAGGTCCTTTCCTGTTCCAGCATGACTGCGCCCTTTTGCACAAAACAGGGTCCATAAAGACATGGTTCGACAAGGTTGGTGTGAAGGAACTCGAGTGGCCTGCACAGAGCCCTGACCACAACCCCACTGAACACCTTTGGAATGAATTGGAACGGCGATTCTGAGTCAGGCCTTCCAGTCCAACATCTGTGCCTGACCTCACAAATGCTCTTTTGGCTCACTCCAAAATCTTGTGGAAAGCCTTCCTAGAAGAGTGGCGGTTATAGTGCTCACATAGGTGTGATGGTCAGGTGTCCACATACTTTGGCCACATAGTGTACAAGTATTGGGAGCTTACAGCATTTGTTACTTTAGATTTGTTACTGTGTAAGTGCATACATTTTTCATGGTTTTTCATACTGGCCAACTGTGGGAATCAAACCCACAGTCCTAGTATTGGAAGCACCATGCACTTACTAGGTCAACTACCTGGAATCAATGCACAATGCATTGGTTATGTCAGGACATTTACATTGTTGGGTGCTGTGTGGCTAAAACGTTAGTCTATTGCAACTGCTGGCAATAAATCCTTGTAGCCTAATAGCCTACTATAACTTGTAAGAACAGGCCATATTTTTTATACATTAATGCAAAACTGCAGAAGTCATTAATTTGAAGGGCGAGTGTCTGCAGGGTTTTGCTTCTTCCATGTGCTGTACTTGAATAATCAGTTGAGATCATTTATTAGTATGAACTCACCTTACCAGGGGCCTGATTTATCATCCATGAACATTTGTCACTAAATTCTGGCACACGTGGAGATCCTAGGATTTGCGTGCGTATCAAATGTTGGGAATTTATCAAATGGTCGCAAGCAACATAAATATTCAGAGCTATATTATATGCAAATAACCAAGCATTAAAACCCCTCCATTCAACTTGCATGTTAAGAAAACATGTGTTGTATGATTTAGTAATGTTGGAATTTTGCCATTTACATCCCATTCCTAAAATAAAGTGCAATGCCGAAACTGCTAACAGTTGTAGTGGCTTGGGCAGAATGTTTTAAAATTGTAGAACGTAGTGATGAGACAAGGCAACCTTGTTTGACACCCACTCCAGTCAGCGCTGGACCACCCTCGACTGAACCCCCAGTTAATGATGCTGCCAGGATACAAACTCCTGGACATAATGATGCAGCTGTAATGTAGTTCAAACATTTTCTGAGTAAACGCTACAGCACACACACACATCTATGGAAAAGTCTAAATGTATTTAAATATTTCGTTTCTGGATAGATTATTATTTTCTAGCGAGAGGACAGACACAGAGCAGCACTGAAGTCAGAGCACCTTTCTGAATTGTAGAGGTCCACAAAAACTCTGAGGTGTTCAAACTGTGTTAAATAAAATTAAAAGTGTTAAACTGAGGGAGAGGGGATTACAGCGAACAGTGGATCAGTGCCGTGTCAAAATGAAAGGTACAAAAGGTGCTGCGCGAAAAGTGCACACTGTTTTACGCCACTGTAAAACAGCAGACACGCGGTTCTCCATGGAATGGGGTTTGCAGGTATGCATTAATGCTTGATCCAGTCAAAAGCCAGTAATAATACCATGACAGGGAAGAGGATGGCCAGGACGGTGGACTTCAGCACCCATAGGACAGCCAAACAGATGACCTGGACCAGGGTAAAGAGATGGACTCTCCTCAGGGGTACATGACGCAGGAAAGGGAAGTCTGGCTGGTACTTGGACGGCATCATGTACAGCTTGATCCTCTCCCAGAACTACAGGGGAGTGACGACGAGACACAATAAGAGTATTGAAGCACACACACACGTGTATCTCTGCATGCATTTCCATTTTAGAGTTTGTATCAACAGTAATATATGCCACGTAGCAGGCACTTTTATGAACAGGTATACATTTACAGGTGCCACTTACAGGTATACATGTTCATGTATAACCCTAAACGTAAACCTAAACGTAACCTCAGTAACCTAAACTTAACCTAACCCTAACTTGTAAACCTAACCCTTAATGCCTAAACTTGACCCCAAGACAGATTAAATTGTCTTGTCAAACTGAAGACCGAACCAAATCTCATGACTTTCCTTATTTTACTATTGATACTACAGAAAGTACTATAGATAGTGAAACATGAAAACACAGACATGCAGACACCCACACTGAGCCCCCAGCTCTGTTCCAAGCAGCTTAAGTTAACGCCCTCATCAAAATGCATCTCTAAATTGCTGCTTTAGATGCTGCTAGAATACTCAGTCACCTTCCCCCCAGACACATGAGTTCTGATAAGGAAAAAAGCCATCACAGAGAATATTTCTTCATTTGGAAATTCTTTCTAACCAACACACTGAACTGACAATGACCCTGTCTTTTTTTTCAAGTCCACAAACCTGAATTCCACTGAGAGACGCCACACCCATGTAGAGAAACACACCATAGAGGACAGGCATGGGTATGTACTGTCGGTAAAGAGGAGGACAACATATTTCATCTGTAATGGCTTCTGGTGCTCTAAAAGATAAACTATTTGCATTCTGTGCACTGCTCTTGACCGTAGAACTCTGGTGAAAAGTAGTGCACAATGTGAAATAGGGTCCCATTTGGAGGAATTTTATCCTTCCCACCAAGGTCCTAGTTTAGTTGAGAGGAAAGGATCATATTTTACTAACCTGAAGAATGGGAGCCAGGAAGATGGAGACCCCAGTCATAACAAACACCAGAATCCCTGTTAGTCTCTGTTCCCTGTCCATGGGAGTAAGAGAAAGGATGACCACCACATCCGTCCAGCCGTATCAGACAAGAAACAAGGTTCTGTCTTGAACTGCCTCTATGGTCCCATTCAACATGCTCAGCTCAGAGCTTCCTCACCTGACACCCAGGAAATGGGGTTGCTCCCCAGGGGCGCTGGACTCACTCTCCATCTTCAGAGAATCGATGTGGGCGATGGAGATGACAGTGGCAGCCACATACCAGGGAAGGCCCAGGAAGGAGCAGGCAGCCATCAGTACTCCCACCCAGAACAGGTCGAGATGGTAGCCACAACCTTTCTGCAGGGATGGACACATAAGAGGGAAACAGTAGATTAGGAATAAACTCGGGGTATGTCACTGTTAGGCCCTAACACCACCAGAGCCCACACAGAAATGTAAGTGATTGCAACGTACAATACTTAATGCAATGAATCGATTATTTAATGTCAACAATGAACAGGACTTTGTAGAACGACAAGCATACACAACCAGCCTGCTTAACACTTGAAAACTAGTCACATCCAGACCAGCTGAACTCATGAAAACTAGTCACATCCAGACCAGCTGAACATATGAAAACTAGTCACATCCAGACCAGCTGAACTCATGAAAACTAGTCACATCCAGACCAGCTGAACATATGAAAACTAGTCACATCCAGACCAGCTGAACATATGTACACTTGCTTCACGCCTGAACCATCCATCAGAGCTCCGGCGGTGCCAGACGACCAGATGCTCTCTCACTCCGAGGCTGACACAGGGGGGACACTAAAGGGCAGGAACAGTCACAAAACCACCAGTCTCAGTACCATCCCTGGCTGTGTCCTTAGTGTGTGGCAACCAGCTGCCGGGTGTCTTTACAGACATCTTTAACCTGTCCTTGTCGCGTGCTTGAAGGAGACCGCCATCAAAAGAGACATGCCATAATGACAATCACCAGGGTGATATGTCTTAATGATTATCACAAAGTCACACTCTGCCCCGTAATCATGAAGTCCTTCAAAATGCTTGACAAGGGCTTTATCAAAAGCAGCCTGCCAGGTTCAATGGCCTCATCACAGTTTACCTACAGCCACAGCAGATCCATGGAAGATGCCATTTCCACCGTGATTTACATGGCCTACACACCCAGAGATAAGGAAAATCTATGTGATAAAGCTGTCATTAACAAAGTCTGCCTGGTACAAGAGGTATTCTGACGTCAATGGGACATCCAGAATAGAGGTTAAATAAAGAAAAACATCCAAATACCTTCAGTTTGTTCTCCTTCCTGTTTACAATGACAGCACTGATCTGCTGGTCCATGAAGATGAGGATGGTGACCAGCAGAGCTGGGACGAAGCTGGCCAAATATACCCACCATGGGTTCTTCCCAAACGGCATCACTACCCAACCCCGGTCTGGACGTGTGGGCTAAAGAGAACCAGTAAGGGACAAAACAGACAAATACAGACATGTATAGTTACAGTTAAAAGACTCAATATCAGGTTTATGCTCAGAGTATGATCAAAAACATCAATAATAAAAGTGGACATTTTGAACCAGTTTCATTACCTTAAACTCTGTAGGAACTATGAGTTTGGGGGTTTTGAGCCCGATTAACCTGTCCAGACCCACAAAGGTCATAATGGACATGAAGATGGAGAAGTCACTGATCAGCTTTCGCATCTGTTTACAGAAGCCATAGACATAGTAACCAACAAAGCAACAAAGACAGACGCCAACAGAGACACAAGGAAACAGAAAAAGCCAACAAAAAAAGACCAAACAAGTCTAGTGAAAAAAAAATGAAAATAAATGCAGGGATACAAACACAGTAAGAACATCTCGAATACGTAAAAGCTGTATGCATCTGCAATATATGATGAATACTGGACAATATTCCTATATGTGAGGAACATTACAGGACACCAGGCGATCTAGGGGATCCACCAGGTGATCTAGGGGATTTGACACTAGAGACAGAGTAGAAGGAGAGTGAGAGAGAGGGAGAAAGAGGAGAGAGTAAATTAAGATAAAGAATAGATGGAGAGAAATGGAAGAGAGAGGGGGATGGAATTTGATAAGAAAATGGCAGGGAGATGGGATTGTTATCAGTCTTTTTTTTCTAACTAGTGTATTTCTCCGCACCAGTACAGTGTATCTTACAAGACTCTTTTGTTAGAAAGACCTAGGTTTACACCTCATATCTTATTCCAACATGGACTTATAATAATCCCCTGCGATTTTCAGATGTCATGGGGTTTGCATCATATTTGTTAGGGTGATTACACCAAATCACCATGGGAAAAATATCTAACTCTACGTCCCTACATGAAGATCCTTCCAGCCTCACCTTGGTAGGAAAGTAGCGGCTGAATTTGAACTTCTTCAGGGAAACAGTCATGGAGTAGGTCCCGAAGAACAGGATGAAGGACATGAGGGCCAGGTCAGGGACGTACTTACAGGTGTTGCCAACCAGAGAGCCTCCGTACTTTACACACTCCTTCTTACTGAGCTGGCTCCAGTCCAGGCCTGTAATGTTTAACTGTGAGGAGAGACAGATATAGGGAGTACAGGGTGGGACACATTGAGAATAATACATTTTAGAGGGGGAGGAAAAAGGGAAAACGGAGTGATGTGGATGTGAATGTGTGAGATTTGTTGGATAGTAGAGAGGACATGAAAGGGCAGAGTGTGCAAGAGATTAAACGTTAGACAAAGAGAATGGGAGCTAGCTGACATATTTTCACATGGCTCACAAAATGTCATATTTCTGCTTTTTAAGTAGAATTATAAAATTATTAAAGTTTGCGTACAAACAATAACTTGGAAGGATGTCTGTTTGTCAAAATAATGTGAGATTTGATAGTAAGAGGCCTAATAAGTATTCACTGTGTCATGTAGGTTTTTAAGTGTTGTGTTTACCTGCTCTATAAAGGCGTGAGAAAGTGAAAATAGAATAAAAATATCCACTTACCCCGAAGAGACTAGAGGTGTTATCAGTTGTCGCTGGCACTAAATCATTGAAGAGCATTGAAGCCACTGTTCAGGTGAAAATAAGGGAGATGGAGACAGAGAGCAAGGTAATTAAGTGGAAATTGAGATGCAGAGAGGCAAAAAGGGGAGAGGGCAGAGTGAGGGGACAACAAAAATAAAAAATAGAATAAAATTCAAAAGGTAGACTTTACGACCTTGAACAGTGCGAGAAGCTAGTTGAAGCTAATGCATACAAAGTGTTACTCACTCGTATCAGACAGCAGCCATTTGTGTTTGCAGCAAAAACAAACGTGAGACAAATCAGTTACAGTAGCCAAATATATTCAGTCCATTCTTCTAAGGATACAGGCTATACTGCCCTCATTACAATCCTGTTCAACAAACATAACACCCATTTCATTAGGGATGCACCAATATATCGGCCAGCAATCACTAGTGAACAATTATAGACAAAAATGTAATGATCGTGTTTAACCAACTGCTTAAAACTAGTCTGGTTATTTCAGACTAATTGTGCTTTTCTCTGAATGGGCTTCCAATAGGATCTAGTATTTTCTGTTTTGCTTGAGTCATGTGTTGTTGTTGTTTCATTGTTATTATTATTTCTCTGTTGCAGTTTTGTTGATGAAGTCTAATACCATATTTAGTAGATTTATATCCAGGCATTGTATAATGTACAATTAAGGAACAAGAATGTGTATCTATCATATAATTTATACATTTTTTATACACTATGCTTAACTTGTGTGTTATTGAAATGTATAGAAAATCATACATTTTGTATGATTGAATTTGCATTTGTTGATATTGTAAGTATAATCAGAAGCAACATCTGTATTTAATTCATGCTAGGGTACACAGGTACAGAAATGACATAACATCGGTATTAACATTGTGTGATTGTGTTATGAATGTCGGCCAATCGGTATCTCCCAAGACTTTTATTGGTGCATCCATACATTTTATTCGTTATTTTACCTGGTAAATATAACTGAGAACATATGCTTATTTTCAGCATTGGGGGCAATTTGGGTTAACAGCCTTCCTCAGGGACAGAACAAGAGATGTTTCATGGTGCTGGCTCAGAGGTTAGACCTTTGGTTTACAGGCCCAATTCTCTTGATCACTAGGCTACCTTGCCACTCAATACTTCACAGTACTACAGTAATAGTACTAGTATAAAGCCATGGATAGACCCAATATTAATAAAGAGACAGGGATTAACTTGATTATAATATTACTATAGAGCCAAGGATGGACTCACTCGGGTCTGGGGCCAGACACTCGCACTTGTAGGCGGTGACATAGTCAGGCTTGAAGTCAGTGTTGATAGGGTAGTACTTGAAGGAGCCCATCTGTAGAAATTAATTAACAGTTAACAGTGTGTACCAGTATTTCAATGTTTTGTCGAGTGTGTGTGTGTGTGTGTGTGTGTGTGTGTTTGAATGCCTGTGTACCTGCATTTGTGTTTGTCCACATACGTGTGTGTGAGTTTGTACGACTCACCATCTTTTTTATTGCATCAGAGATGAAAATAAAGGAGATGAGGCTAGAGAAGCCCTCCTCGGTGAAGCGAGTCATGTACTTGATAATGTAGCTGGCATCTGTAGCAACCAGAAGGAGGCACTGTATGCAGGAATGGATTCCTATCCACAGACGTAGCTCCATGTAGTCTAGACCATTGTTCCTGGAAAGAAAGACCATACCATTGTTCCTGGAAAGAAAGACTGAACCATTGTTCCCAGAAAGGAAGACTATAACATCGTTCCTGGAATGGAAGATGGATATAAGGCACACACACTGTCCAATATGACTGATCAAATGTCAAAATTATGCCTTTCACATACAGTGCAATTTCTACATTTTGTTACATTACAGAATTGTTACATTTTAGAATTGTTACATTACAATTCTAAAAAGGGTTAAAAAAAATAATTCCTCATCAGTCATACGTATGTAAATGTGACAATTCTGTTACTTAATTTTTCATACATTTTCAAAACTTCTGAATACTGTTTTTTTCTTTGTCATTATGAGGTATTAGGTGTAGATTGATGAGGAAAGAAATTAAGGCTGTAACATAACAATGTGGAAAAAGTGAAGGGGACTGAATACTTTCTGTAGCACTGTATAATATAACATTGGATGCGTGTATTGTCGTCAAATCACTAAGTATCAGTGTTCCACACAAAGGCCACAGTATTTCCAGTAAACTATGGAGGAGTTGAGTTGCTCACTTGCTGAATTCAAATAGCAGTTTTTCAAAGATGAGAATTGGTCCAGTGGAGCTGAGGATGATGAGGGGTTGACCACTAAGCAGGCAGAACACTGTTCCTGACAATGCTGTGCCCAGGAAACTCTCCATAACACCCTGACATTGAGAACAGGGAAGAGAGTATGGATAGATTGATTGATAGATGATAGATATATAAAGATGATACGTAGATATGTCAGTATAGCTACCACAGTCTATATCTACCTCAGAGGTCTCAGTCTGTTTTTTTAAATAAAGATAATAAAGATAATAATAAAAAAATAAAATAGAACCATAGATGAAAGGTAGATAGGTATATTATATATAGATTTAGGTAGATAGCGATGATAGGTGAGAGGTAGAGAGATAGAAAATAAATCAACATGGGAGGGAGAGATAGGTATAAAAGAGTAGAGAGGGAGAGGGGTATGAAGTGGGAGAGGATATTAAAAAACAGGAGGCATATAAAGAGAGATGGAAGGAGAGGGATATGAAGAGAGAAGGAGGTAGTGTTTATTAGAGAGAGGCTGTGAGAGCCTGCTATATTTCAATCCGACAGACAGCCAATGTGAATCACCAGCAGCAACCAGCCACAGCACTTATTGTAAATGGTTTTCATGTGTGTCAAGCTGAACGAATGCATTCAGTGCAGTCACTGGTCCCATCCATCCGTCACACATATATATCACCCTAGTTAGCTACCATCTTATTTCTTTGGGGATCATAATCAATAATAAAATCACTATTCTGCAAATCATCAATGCAGAAATATGCAGTATTTCTCAAAAGTGAGTACACCCCTCACATTTTTGCAAATATTTGATTGTACCTTTTCATGTGATAACACTGAAGAAATGACACTTTGCTACAATGTAAAGTAGTGAGTGTACAGCTTGTATAACAGTGTAAATTTGCTGTCCCCTCAAAATAACTCAACACATAGCCATATAATGTCTAAACCGCTAGGAACAAAATTGAGTACACCCCTAAGTGAAAATATCCAAATTGGGCCCAATTAGCCATTTTCCCTCCCCGATGTCATGTGACTTGTTAGTGTTACAAGGTCTCAGGTGTGAATGGGGAGCAGGTGGGTTAAATTTGGTGTTATCGCTCTCACACTCCCTCATACTGGTCACTGGAAGTTCAACATGGCACCTCATGGCAAAGAACTCTCTGAGGATCTGAAAAAAAGAATTGTTGCTCTACATAAAGATGGCCTAGGCTAAGAAGATTGCCAAGACCCTGAAACTGAGCTACAGCACAGTGGCCAAGACCATACAGCGGTTTAACAGGACAGGTTCCACTCAGAACAGGCCTCGCCATGGTCGACCAAAGAAGTTGAGTGCACGTGCTCAGCGTCATATCCAGAGGTTGTCTTTGGGAAATAGACATATGAGTGCTGCCAGCATTGCTGCAGAGGTTGAAGGGGTGGGGGGTCAGCCTGTCAGTGCTCAG